>JBBMEF010004695.1:0-25743 GCA_037832685.1 Sicyos baderoa | reverse complement strand
CCATCAATAATGTCTGATAGAATCTATCAAAAAAAAGTTGCTATATTTGCAATATTTTTAAAAAGTTGCTATAATTCGAATGACTATAAAATTTGTCATACACCGCAAATTCCCTAAAATATAGTCAATAGAAACAATATCGTACTTTTTTTTATATTATCATGAACAACCCAATTCTTAATTTTTATCACAAAAGCAAAGAAATTAGTCCTCAGCCGCCAAACATGCTAAAAAAAATAAAATGTGTCTGCAGCCATGTGAAATGAAAAGTTAAAAACTCCAAATTACTGTTGAATAAAATTAAAAGAATCAAACACAATGAAGCATATGTGTGTGCAGCCAAAATGAACCTAACTAAATCTTTTCGAGCTTCGATCTCTTATTCCAAATATTGTGACGAAAAAAAACATATATGTAAGCATGGAGAAAATAAAGAGATTACAAAAAGACATTTAGAATTACTACCTGAAAAGACAGTTGGAATAAAATATAGCTTGAGCAAAAAAGAGAGAGTTTAGTTTGAAATGAGAGTTTGATTTGAAATGAGAGTTTGAATCCGTAATTTATAGTGAAAAATCATCTCACTTAATTTTTTTTTAGAAGACTTCACTAAACTTATTTTAATTCCACCAGAAAAAAATGGTTTTTGATTTTAATGATAAAATTGACGTGCATAGCCTTTATTATAATAGTAATAGGTATCTAAAAGCTCCAGTTGAGATTAAGAAAAACCACTTTTGTAATTTCCTTAAAACTTAATGCAAGTTCTTTTTCTAAATAAGATTATTTATGATTCTCTTCTTCTGATTCTTGCCAAAAATGTGTGAGAATGACTACTCACAAAAGTTAAACTAATATTGTTATAATTGTTGATTAATATACATCAAACCCGTTATTTCTCGTATTTCTTAATTAATTGACATTGTTATTTTTTTGGGAATGACACAGATGGAACAAAAATTCCTTGACGTGAATATTTCAAATATATATATATATATATATATATTTATTTAATTTGTGATTATTGGGACCTAACTTGTACGCACGTCAACTAATATCATGAGACACACCGTCTAACCATATAACATTTGGATACCTAAGAAATTAATATTTGGATATGTAACCATATAATATTTGGGAATGACCACTAGATCACTCCATAATAATTTCATTGGGATTTGAATCTAAAATTTTCTTATGTAAAGAACAAAACCTCAAAACTTGATTGAGTTTTGATTAATTTAATAAATTCATTTAAAAGTGGCAATTAAAAGTTCATTGGTGAATTGTCATTATCAAAGTCCTAAAATATATGATTTTACTGAAAGCAAAAAACGTGTTTCTTCATCTCTTAGTCCCCTAGGACATGTTTGGCTGTAAGAGGATGAGTTGAGTTGGGTTGAGTTGGGAAGAGAAGAGAAGATAAGTGAAATAAATTTATGTTTGGAAGGAAGAAAAGAAAAGATAAAATTATATTTGATGTAATGGAAAGAGAATGATTGAAGGACCAATGCCCCTAGTGTGGAGTGTATGGACCAATGTCTCTATTAAGAGAGAGAAAAAAGACTCAAAAGCAATACTTCATTATTTTTCCCATAAATTGATAATGTTTCCCAAATTCCCATTCATGTAACAACCACTGGACATTTGCTAGACCATTACACTTAATAATTATCTTTTTCTCAGTTACATTTATAGTATTCATTTTCTAGTAATAGACATAAAAAAAAGAATCATATTCCATAATAATGTTGCAAAAATATTATATTCAAACAATGTGATAGTAATCTAAAAAAAAAAAAAAACAATATTATCACATTCCATTTTCTAGTATTGTTGCATATTTACATGGTTAGAAAGCAACCGTTTGATTATATAAGAAGTCTACGAATGACGTCAGTTTAAGTTTATAAATTGTAAATTTAAATATGTTGAAAAAAAAAAAACTTTACAGTTTAGTCTTATCTATTTTTATAGCATGTATATAAACATAAATATTCATACAATTTTCTTAATTTCCATAAACCAATTATTCATTATATAGTTTCGAAAAAAACTTGTTACTCATTTTATAATATATAATATTTCTCATTATTTTATATTTGTAATAATGATGATACTTTACTAATTTTTTTTATTTTTTTATTCTTGAAATTGGGGGAGATACTTTACTTAATAAGCTATAATGATTTTTACTAGAAAAGCTAAAACCCGTTCCTCAAAACTAAAAAATAAAAGCTATAAAACCCCCTTCTTGGCATACTATTGATTTTTTTAAATAATACCGAAATTTTAATTTTTATGACAAATATAAGATTTTTCACATTATTAAAAAGGGAAGTTGATCAAGAGTGTGAACAAACATTTTACTTAAATTACAAACAATAAAATTAAAATCACATTGAGTATAAAAAAAAAATCAAATTAAAATAGTAAATTAACACTTTCATTAATGAATGAAATTAGTTTTCGAAGTTACAACAACAATCTAAAATTGTCTAATAATATTATTATTTTATTTAATTTAAGAAGGTTAACACCGTAGCTTAATGATATTATATTTTCATGATGAGAAAGGTTATATATTTGAATTCTCTCTCCTAATAGGAGAACTTAAATAAAAAAATAATTTCAAGAATCCTTATCATATCAAAATCAATTATTTCCTCCTAAAAAATAGTTTCAAACAAAATTGAAAGAATTAATTTCATTTTGAGAATCATTTTTAGTGTGTATCTGCTGGTTTTTTTTTTTTTTTTGTTTTTTTTTTTTGAAACAGTGTATCTGCTGGTCTATAAAAGATCAAATCACTATAAATTTAAGGAATCAAAAGCAACAAATCACTATATATTTAAGGAATCAAAAGTAACAATTTTTTTAATTTTCATGTTTTGTTCAAAAAGGCTTATAATAAGCCTTCCGTTCTTTTTAATTATTTAATTGCAATTATCAATTAAATCAAATAGTAAAAAATAGTTTTGAAGAATAAAATTTTGACAGGGAAACAATATAACACAATATATGTTTTGTCGATAATTTTATATGGTAAAAAAATTGAGTAAATAACAACTTTTTGAAAATATTTGCAAATATAGCAAAATTAGATTGATAGACTCCATCAATAGTGTCTGATGGAGTCTATCAGACACTATTGATGGAGTCCATCAATAGTGTCTGATAGACTCCATCAATAGTGTCTAATAGACTCCATCAATAGTGTTTTATAGAGTCTATCAAAAAAAGTTGCTATATTTGCAATATTTTTAAAAAGTTGCTATAATTTTAATGCAGAGTAGGAAATTTGCTATACAACGCAAATTCTCTAATTTTATTGCAGTTTTTTTTTTAAAAAATAATAAAATCAATTAATTGTGAAGTTTATCTCTCTAATGAAAAAGTGAGAAGTACTAGCTAAAGAACAATTGTGACATAATTAATTTTTCAAGTTTATTTTATAAGAGAAAGAAAAATAGGATGCACATGCCACATGGTTATTTGTAATACTCCTATTTTCAATTTTGTTATGTGTCATTTTCAATATAAAGATATTTTTGGCAAATGACTAGAATCAGAATAATACCATAATCATAAATGTAAATAATTTAAATTAGGGTTTTTTATTCCATCATTACATCTCTTCATACTCTTGGCAATAAGTTTTTCTAGAGTGACTTTTTCTTAATTTTATGTTCTTATCTATGTGACAAAATTAATGTCAAATAAAACATATGCATATATCATTTTTTTCATTTAATAAAAAAAACTATAATTTTCTCTTAAATTTAAATTTTATGTTTTGATAATACTAAAGTTAACATCATATTTTTTTTTAATAAAAGATACGTATATTAAAAGAAGAATAAAAAATGTTCAAAAAGTTACAAGTATACAAATTAAAGTTAACATCATATTGAAACACAATTTGTATTTAATGAGAGTAGATTACTTATTCGTAATCAACAAAAGCAATAGAACGATGTTATTAATGTACATCTATATATAAATCAATTATTCATGAGTTTGATATCATCGCGAATTGAATTAAAAAAATAAATTACTTACCCCCTAAATAATTATGATGTTTACTTCATTTTACAAATATATATATTAGATAAATTTATTTTCAAATCTTTAGTTTAATTTTTAATTTGTTGTTATGTTTTTCTTAGTCTTTGATTTTAGTAGAAGGGTAAAGTTGGCAAACCTAAGCGATTCTCACTAAAAAAACACAAGGGAAAACAAAATTGATACACTGACAATCCTCTTACATAATTTTAAAGAAAATGTCCAACTCCTCTTTTTATATTTGTGATGTTTGGATATGTAATTAATAATAAATCATGTATAGGTAATTAATTATCAAACTTTTTTTTTTTTTCTTTTTTTTTTTGTTACAATTGATTGGCCTACGTCCCCTAGGAAGCCTTCCATTTTTGGTCCCCTAAAAATAATCCAAAAGCAATGAGGCCAAAAACGGAATTCTATATTAGCCAATAGCACATCAAAATAAGGCTTTAGAAAAATTTATTTGGGTGTGATTAATCAAATCACAACAATCCAAGCCACAGTTTAATGCAATTGAGTTGAGTATAACATTAATTCTAAACGTTAAATGTAACCGAAATGGTCGGTGGCGCGGTCGTTTCATTGTTTCAAGTTGGAATGAGCGGTATTATAATCCCTTTCCACAAATTTTAATAGGTAAAAAATAAATGACTACTTAATTTTTATTATTTTTAAAGGCCCAAGGATGAAGATGTAAGGCTTGTTTTTTATTCACTGATCAAATACTTAAAAATATTTTCTAAATATTTAAAAAGTCATTCCAAATAGATTTATAATTTTGTATGATTAGGAACATTCATGAAACAAACTATTCAAGTATTTGAATAATTCAACTCAATTCATAAATTTGTTTGAATAAAAATTAATTAGTGCAAAATAGATTTTCAATTTTTTTTTAGTATAATTGATCATTTCAATCATTGGAGATATGATACTGATCTATCCCAATGCAACTAACTCATTATATTATAAAATTGCACTAATTTTATTTTAGTATGAATTGGAGAGAGGACCAACAAACTCTATAAAGTATTATTGCTCTCAAATCATATGAAAATTAAATATAAATTTTTGGGTTTGAACTTATAATCGTAGAATTAAAATAGAATTGGACCAAAAAAAAAATGCGCTACCGACAAACAAGATACCATATTATTAGCTCTTGTTCATTTCCCATCAAAATCATTTATATTCTTTTACCTAAATTTCCTTAAGTCTATGAGGTGCGAATAAATGTGTCAAATGTACACGGAGCGGTTATTACAAAAAGCCGTTTTTTTTTCTTTTTCTTTTCTTTTCGGCAAAGAGGCCCATGATAGAGATTAAAGCCTGTTTTGGAGAAGTCAGGCCCAAAACAAAAATATTCCCCAGTTTAGATAACCCATATAAAGGCCCACTAAACAATTCAATATTCATTCAATACAAATTACTTTAAAATTTATCTATAATTGTAATTATTATGTGAGGAAAAAACATTCTATATTGTCTCAACTATAAAGATAAAATTATTATAAAATTATTCGTGATACTTTGCATCAAGACTCAAGGACTAAAAAAATTGTGTGTTTCTCAAATCAATTCAAACCTTCATAATGATTTAAAGTCAATTTTGACATGATTTTTCATGTTATTTGTGAATCGTAGCTTCAGCGACTTCGAAAACATACTATTTCTTCAAAACAAGATAAAGTTATATCACAATATTAATTGTGACAAAAAATGTGGGAGGGTTATTTGACAAATTTCCTCGAGGGATTATTTGATCTAGCCACTTTTAACATCGTAATTAGGTATGTGTATAATTTTGAAGGCATCCAATGTTCGGTATGATTGACAACCTCGTTATTATTACCGAATGAATCGATGACGCAATTGGTTATCTGGTTTGGTGTTAATTAATTTCCACTCCACCAACACGAATTCGATCCTTGAAATCGGTATTTAAAATCATCTCTCTCAACTCGTACTACAAAAACAACCTCATTATTATCATGAATAAATTGATTGCTAACCATAGTCAGCGAGATACTAAGACTTCAAAAACTAAAAAAAGACAAAAAACAGCGAGATAAAAAAAAGGCTTAAAAACAAAACAAACACAGCAACGCTTCCAAAACAAAACAAAAAGACAACCAAACAATTGTTATTAGACTTTAAGAGCGAGACAATAATACTTGAGAAAAAACGAGACAATATATAATAAAGATGAAGGCCTTAAGCATATATTATACAAAAAGATTTTACAAAAAACCAAAAATTACAATAATATATAGTTTTAAAAATAATTATGTATACAAGAGAAATTTGGTATGATCTACTAAAATATTAATGTTTTAATCGATCCATTTTGATAGATTTCAATTCAATCCTATCAATTAAGCTAAAATTAATAAAAAAAACATAAAAAAAGGAAATTTTTTATGAATACCAAGATTATGGCTCTCAATTAAAATTATAGTACATTTTTATCAAAAATTCGTTTATACCAAAATTATGAGTGATTGAACTCAATCGAACTCAATCGATAACTAGTGATTGAACTCAATTAGTTTATTAAGTGATTGAGCTCAATCACTAGTTATCGATTGAGTTCAATCACTAATAATTTTGGTATATGTGCAATTATTTTCAGTTTTGTAATATAGATGCAATTTTTTAGCTAATTTTTTTATACATGAAAAATCCCAAACAAAAACCACCAAAATCCATTATACATATATATATATATATTTTTTAAAGAAGATGCAATTAACATGACAACAAGAAAAAAAATGGTATGTGGAGACATTTTCCAAAAAATAAAACCTAATCATTGATTGGTTACCTTTTTTTTCTTCTCCAAAGACCATTGATTTTTCTAATTAATAACGAGATTCTCATTTTTATGACCATAGTGATTTAGCTGTGTAAATAGTAAATACATTACTTAATTACAAATATTGGTATACAAATAAGGTCATTTTTTAGAGAAATATTCAAATAAGGTTAAGAGGTCATTAAATTTAATTTTAAATTCAATTATAAGGAATGTTACTTTTTGTTTTTTTTTTTGACAGAAAGGAATGTTACTTAATTTTGCCAAGAATATAAGGAATCCTAATCATATCAAAAGAAATCATTCCATAAAAATAAAAATCAATTTTGGAACAAAATTAAATGCACCCATTAGTTTTAGACTATAAATTCTAGTATCTCTGGTATATGCAAGTATTACAATATCATGGCTTCCCAATTCTTTGCTATGGTTTCTACCGTTCTTATATTGTTTTGTGTTTTGAATCTTTCGATATTTGTGAAAGGAGATCAAAATGCAAGCATTAGTCAATTTGTTCATGATACTTGCATCAAGACTGAAGTA
This sequence comes from Sicyos baderoa, assembly GCA_037832685.1. NCBI lineage: Eukaryota > Viridiplantae > Streptophyta > Magnoliopsida > Cucurbitales > Cucurbitaceae > Sicyos > Sicyos baderoa. The sequence goes on along the minus strand of JBBMEF010004695.1, from coordinate 18,320 downwards.
ATAAAATTAGAAAAATTGTGTCTTTCAGAGATCAATTCAGACTCTCGTAATGATTTGAAGTCAAATTTGACTGGACTTCTGATGATATTCGTGAATCATAGCATAAGCGACTTTGGTAACAACATGTTATTCCTTCGAAACAAGATAAATACAGATCACAACATCAGTCGTGACACAAAAGAAATGTTCGAGGGATGTTTGGCAAACTACAAACTCGGATTATATGATCTACGAGAAGCATTCGATACACTAGAGACGAAAACAGGCATAGATGTGGGACAGCTGCCAGTGAACTTGGCTTATAACATTCTAAATGGGTGCGATGAGGATTTCGAAGGTGTCCCTGTTCCGTCCTATTGGCAACCTCGTTACAATGCCTCTATTTCATTGATGGAACTTTCACTATCGATGATCAATTTGATTTCTTGCGACCACGTTGCTGAATGTGGCCCTCACTAGCTTGTTTTTTAAAACATTGTTGGTTGCTTTTATTTCCTCATTCTCGATTAAAATTAAATAAAATTTGTTATTTCAATTGTGTTTTTCAGGCCTTTATTTAGTTTCGTTTAATTTCTGAATTCAACTCTGTTTAATTTCATTCCAAAACTCACCCCACTTAGAATACCAAACTACTTTTTTATTTATTTACTTTCTTTTTTTATTAAGGAAAAGTTTGATTTCATGTTGCACCCATATTTTATTTTGTAAGGAAAATGATGTGGGTATTTCCAAGTTTATAACAGAAATACAAATATATCTCAAATATTTTTCAAAAAAAGAAAAAATTACAAAACCAATGTAGTAAAGTTTTATTTTCAATTGGCTTTACAAAAAAGTTACATTGTTAAAAAAAGAAGTTACATTCTAGTTTTCTTTTCGTACCCCCGCTTTTTCTAGAGTCGATTAGTTTTGGAGAATTATATTATTTTGTGTTTTTAGAAAATCAAATTTTCAGCCACATCAAACAATCCAAGAATCCAGTACTTTTCTTAAATAACTAGTATTAATTTCAAATATATATGCAAATATCATCCATATACATTGCATAGTTACAAATCGAGAACCTACTTTGTTTATGTTTAGCGAAAAAAAGTTAAAGAAAACATAATTTTAATTATGATAGTAGCCCGCGTCTAAAAGGCACACCGGTTTCAGGCAACCAGTCAGAACCGTTAATAAAGTTATCAACGGTGAATTGAAGAGCTAAGTTTGTATCCATAACGTGATAACCAGGCCAACTGACTCTCTTAGTAACATCTGCTCCCAGACCACGATTTTGAAACTCTCCATAGAATAGATTGTTTAGCGGCATCTCTTCGTCCCACTTCATCCACCCTTCTGGCAACACCACGCTGTCCATAAACGATTCTATGAATACGACCTTGGAGTATTCTCTCCAAGGCCGACCCAAATAGACGTGGACATGATCACTTCTATTCGAAGTGATTTCAGGTGAAATAGTAATGGTGCAATCTTGAAACGAAAACCCGCTTTTAGACGGAAAAGTTTCTTTAGATTGAGCGGTGACGGTAATCAATTGGTTAGGCATCCTCGCATAAATATTGCAATTCTGGAATACCACTAATCCATCGCCAAAAATAAAATCAACCGTGCCGAAGACGTCGCATTCTTTGAAAAAATTATACATCCCTTTGACGTAGAGGGTATCTTGGAACCCAAGAAATCTGCATTTGTAATAAGTTGTGTGATGGGCTTCGTCAAGTACAGCCACTGCTTGGTGGTTTTGAGGCCCAGCTGAGTTTTCAAAACTTATTGACTGGGCCATAAAGTTGTCACCTCCTACATCTATTAAAAAATAATAATAATAATAATAAATTAATTTTGAAATGAATGCTCATATAATCGACATTAAAAACATGAAGAAAATAAGATAGCATATACATGTAAATACAACTCAAATGAAAAGGTTAAAAGAATAGTAACTTACTGAAGGTGGCTGAGTTAGAAGTCTTAAATCCTGTCCCATTGCTTCGATTGTCGGTAATAGTAGTTGTTAACGGACTATCGCCTATTAATGTAATGAATGTTTTATCTTTCGGGATTTCCACTTTCTCATGGTACGTCCCAGATTTAACATGTATATAATATCTGGAAATTGAATGACTAGGGGCAGATCTAATAGCAGCTCCTATGGTTGAAAAATCTCCATTTCCATCTAAAGATACGGTAGCATTGTAAACAATGCTACAAACCGGAGTAAAAAGGAAGACGGTACACAGTAAAGTCCCAACAAACACATATGAAAAGTAAATATGATCCATCACCATCTTCGAAGCCTAAAATATTTCATAAAAACAAACATCAAAATAAAATTAAGGATTAAATTGATCAAATATACAGTTAAAATTAAAGTAAAGATAAGTAGAGTTGGGTAGATTTTTAAATTTAACAATGCCCTAAGACTATGATGCAAATGAATTGGGTAGATTTTAAAATCTCAAAATTTCAAATCCAAAGAATGTTTATATATATAAATAAACAAGAGTGTTTTGTAGTGACTTCAAGAAATAATGCACTAATTTTATCTGTATTTGTTTTATGGTTAAAAAAAAGGTTTGAGACAAATCAATTAATTTCAAGATTCCTTAATTAGTTACAAAAATTGGTGCCAAAAATCAATTATTTTTGCTCGAAAAATAGAACATTTTTTTTTTCTGATGCCATTACAACTGGAAGATCAAGCCAAGACTTTATATTAAATTTAATTGAAGTATGATTTTTGGATTGAAAAAGTAAACCAGATTAAATAAAATAAACTAAATTAATTCAATATTTTCTTACTTTACAAAAAAGAGTCACAGTACGTCACAAAAGGAAATACCGACCTGCGGGTCAACTAAAGACTGCCACCTGGCAAACTCTTATGAACTTCTTGTTCTTATTGTTTTTTCTTCAGGATTTTATTTTCATTTGTGTTTTTGGGATTATAAAAAAAAAAAAAAATAAAATCATTTTGTATTAATAATTTTCTTTAAGTTATTTTAAAATAATTTAAATGAAATAAGAATATGCAATTATAATTCATGTTTCCATAATTTCAAAATTGTTTTTTTATAAATATAATTTCAAGATTCCTTAATATAGTTTAAAAGGCATCCTTAAATGGTTATTTTTTATTAATAAATGATTAATTTTTTCTTTTTGGGAAAATAAATGATTAGTTATTCATCATAAATTTATATACAATTTCTTGATATATATATATATATATATATATATATATATATAATTGAGGTTATTAAATATAATAATTACTTTTTTATCAGAGGTGTGAACTATTTTAAATTTAAATAATAATTTGGTGTATGTTATTTATTTAATATATTTTTTAAATATAGTATAGGTTACTAAAGATAACTATTATCTTTTTATAATACATTAAAGATAATTATTATTGATACTTACTTACTATTAATAGTTTTTAGAAAATGCATTTTTAATTTTTTTTAATACATGTAATAATAAATAATCTCTTAATTACTAAGTTATAATATATCATTAAAACTTTGACATAACTATTTACTATTTAGTCTTTTTAATTTTTTTTTATAATTTTGTTGTTATAAGCATTTAAACAAAATTTGAAAAATCATATAATTTAATTTGTAAATTGGATTGGCCAATTGAAATGAGGTTTTGAATAAACTTTTCTACATTTCTTTTAGCCTATTGTTAAATTTAGGTTGCTTGGCTATAATAGCAAACTTAAAACAAATTCTAACATGGAAGAAACAAACTCATTTGAAAAAAAAAAAAATCAGGGAGGAAACAAACTAATTATAATCCATTGAAACCAAAAAGAAAAAAAGAAAACATGAGATAGCTAAAATTAAATATGGAGGCAGTATACCAAAATTGAGAGAGAGAAAATTCTGAATTTTTTTTAAAAAAAAGAAGTAATAGTAAAATACGTGCTATAGAGTATAGACCCTCTTACATGTAGGTATGATCCTTAAATGAAACAATAAGATGTAAATGATGTCACCCAATTTAGTGACTCAATTATGGCTAAGAATTCAAATAATCATCAATATTAATTTTAATACACTAATGTTTTTTAAAATTAAGAATAGTGTTTTTCACTCTAGATCTAATTGAAATTGAAACCCAATTGAAAAAAATACGAAAAAAGTGAGACAATACCTTAATTTTTCAGGAGTGAGACAGTGCCTATGAAAATTCAAAGAATCAAAAAGTCAAGAATCAAGAGTGTTTTTTATGCATTAAACACAAAGAATATTATGTACGTATTTTTAACAAGCACACTGCACACACGTAAACATATTTTGAGGCTATACATTTTAAAAACAAATTGTCAACAAAGTTTTATTTCTTCAAAATATTATATATACACGCATAAAAAACAGCCAATAGAAACAATATCGTACTTTTTTTTATATTATCATGAACAACTCAATTCTTAATTTTTATCACAAAAGCAAAGAAATTAGTCCCCAGCCGCCAAACATGCTAAAAAAAATAAAATGTACGTATTTACGAAACTCAAACATGTTTCCCTTTGTTTCTCCTTCAATTTTCTCTTTCTCTAGTAAATTTTTCTTAATCTTTTTTCAAAAATAAAATAAACCCTTAATGAAAAGAAAACATAAACCCTTAATGAAAAGATGGATTTTGGTTTGCATATTTTAGAAGTAGAAGCTCTAGGGGGGAAATGTGAAATCAAAGGTTAAAAACACAAATGTGAAATGAAAGGTTAAAAACACCAGTAGAAAAGACCATTAATGTTGAATAAAACTAAAAGAATCAAACACAATGAAGCACATGTGTGTGCAGCCAAAATGAACCTAACTAAATATCTTCGAGGTTCGATCTCTTATCCTAAATATTGTGACGAAAAGAAACATATATATATATATATGTAAGCATGGAAAAAATAAAGAGATTACAAAAAGACATTTAGAATTACTACCTGGAAGAGAGAGTTGGAATAAAATAAAACTTGAGTGTAAAAGAGAGAGTTTGATTTCAAATGAGAGTTTGAATCATAATTTATAGTGAAAAAAAGCATCTTACTTATTTTTTTAGAAGACTTCACTAAACTTATTTTAATTGAACAGAGAAAAAATGGTTTTTGATTTTAATGATAAAATTGACGTGCATAGCCTTTATTATAATAGGTTTCCAAAAGCTCCAGTTAAGATTAAGAAAAACCACTTTTGTTTCCCTTTACTGATGAGACATAGAATGCAACTTCTTTTCCTAAATAAGATTATTTATGATTCTCTTCTGATTCTTCCCAAAAATGTGTGAGAATCACTACTCACAAAAGTTAAACCAAGTGCTACACTAATCACGTTTCATCTACATTTTATTTTCTTAATTTGCATTATAATTATAAGATATACTTAGGAATGGAATGGGTCAAGTTGCGCAATGATGTTTGATTGTAAACCAGTTGAACATCAACGTTACAAGTTCGATCCCGAAAATTCATATTTATCCCTAATATGTATTCAAGAAAAAAAAAGATATACGTAGAATATTAGTTGTTATAATTGTTGATTCATATACATCAAACCCCTTATTTCTCATATTTCTTAATTAATTGACATTTTTTTTTTTTTTTGGGAATGACACAGATGGAACAAACATTCCTTGACGTGAATATTTCAAAATAATATTCAAACCTAACTTGCACACACGTCGACTAATATACCGTCTAACCATATGACATTTGGATGCTTAAGAAATTAATTTCTAGATATGTAGTTATTATTGATTAAATTTATCATCTCTTTGCTTCTAGGGCATTCTTGACCACTAAACATTCTATGATAATTTTGTTGAAATATGAGTCTAGGATTTTCTTATGTAGAGAACAAAACCTCAAAATTTGATTGAGTTGTGATTAATTTAATAAATTCATTTAAATGTTGCAATTAAAAGTTTATAGGTGAATTGTCATTATCAAAGTCCTAAAATATATGATTTTACTGAAAGCAAAAAAAGTGTTGTTCATCTCTTAGTCCCCTAGTGTGGAGTGTAATTGTATGGACCAATGTCTCTATTAAGAGAGAGAGAAAAAAAAAAAAGACTCAAAAGCAATACTTCATTATTTTTCCCAAATATTGATAATGTTTCCCAAATTCCCATTCATGTATCAATCACTGGACATTTACTAGACCATTACACTTAATAATTATCATTTTCTCAGTTACATTTATAGTAGGCATTTAATCAAATTTGATTATATAAGAAGTCTACGACTGACACCAGTTTAGGTTTATAAATTGCGAATTCAAATAATTGATTTTAAATATGGTTGAATTAAAAAAAAAAATGTTGTAGTTTATGTCCATCTGTTTTTATACCATGTATATAAAGGATCAATATTTATACCATTTTTTCTTAATTTCCATAAACCAATTATTCAAATAGTCGAAAAAAAAAACTAGTTACTGATTTTATAATATATAATATTTCTCATTATTTTATATTTGTAATAATGAATGATACTTTACTTATTATTATTATTTTTCTTGAAATTGGGGCAGATACTTTACCTAATAAGCTATAATGGTTCAATAGAAACGATATAAAACCCCTTCTTTGCATACTATTGATTTTTTTTTTAAATAATACCGAAAATTTAATTTTTAGGACAAATATGAGATTTTCACATTATACAAGTTTGTAACAATTGGAGTAGTCACATTGACAAAAAGGGAAGTTGATCAAGAGTATGAACAAAATTTTACTTAAATTACAAACAATAAAATTAAAATCACATTGAGTATCGAATAATCAAATTAAAACAATAAATTAACACTTTCATTATGAATGAAATTAGTTTTTCAAAGATTACAATAACCATCCAAAATTACCTAATAATAATATTATTTAATTTAATTTCAAGAATGCCAACAAGAATTGTAGTTTAGGGACATTGTATTTCTATGATCAAAAAGGTTATGTATTTGAGAAAATTAATTTCAAGAATCCTATCATATCAAAATTAATTATTTCCTTCTAAAAATCAAAACAAAATAAGTTCCAAACAAAATTGAAAGAATCAACTTCATTTTCAGAATCATTTCTAAGGAATCAAAAGCAACAATTTCTTTTTTTCAAGTTTTGTTAAAAAAAGGCTTATATATGCCTTCCGTTCTTTTTAATTATTTAATTGAAATTATTAATTAAATAAAATAGCAAAAAACAGTTTCAAATAATAAAATTTGACCAGGAAACCCTATATGAAGGAAAGGAAAAATTAGGATGCACATGCCACATGGTTACTCGTAATAATCCTATTCTCAATTTTGTTATGTGTCATTTTCAATATAAAGACATTTTTGGCAAATGACTAGAATCAGAATAATATCATAACCATAAACGTAAATAATTTTAATTAGGTTTTTTTATTCCATCATTACATCTCTTCATGCTCTTGGCAATAAGTTTTTATAGAGTGATTTTTTCTTAATTTTAAGTTCTTATCCATGTGACATAATTATTGTCAAATAAAATATATGCATATCATTTTTCTCATTTTAAAAAAAGCTATAATTTTCTCTTAAATTAAAATTTGTAACTTATTTGATAATACTAAAGTTAACATCATATTGATGAAACATTTTTAAAGCTTTACAAGTTTTTAATTAAGTTTTGTGCTAGTTTTGTATGCTAACATTATATGTTTTTTAATAATGAAACACATTTTTGCATTTAATGATAGTTGATTACTTATTGGTAGCTAATAAGAACAATCGTCTTCAAAAAAAAAAAAACGATGTCATTAATGCACATCTATATACGAACCAATTACTCATGAGTTCGATATATGATATATCATGTTACAAAAAAAAAGGAATAATATTAGATTAATTTATTTTAAAGCTTTATTTTTATTTTTAATTTGTTGTTATGTTTTTCTTAGTCTTTGACTTTATTACAAGGGTAAAGTGGTCAAAGCCAAGTGATTCTCTCGAGAGAAAAAAAAACACAAGGGAAATAATTATAAAAGAAAATGTCCAACGTTGGATATGTAATTAATAGGAAATCATATATACGTAATTAATTATCAATGGCCACTTTTTTTATAATGATTTTTTCTTTTTTTAAAATAAGTATTTTCTCTTTTTTGTTACAATTGATTGGCCTACGTCCCCTAAGAAGCCTTCCATTTTTGGTCCCCTAAAAATAATCGAAAAGCAATGGGGCCAAAAACGGAATTCTATATTCCTACATCCTATTCACAATCGGCAATTAACCTTCGACTTCATTTTCCGTTACAAATTGCCATTAATTATAAGACACTAATGTATGTCCAATGATTAGAGATTTTGAATTCAAATCTTATTCATAACACCAATACAAATAAACAATCGTGCTATTGATTAATTAGGTATGTATATTGCGCGCGCATATATATATATATATATAAATTGAATTATGATATAAAATTATGTACTATAAATAAATTATCAAATATATTATCTCTTGTATTCTAATATAGTTTTAACCTCTTCGATTAGTTAGTTGATTAGTTAGATATTAGTTACATTGTGGTTAATTAACCACCTTACAGCTGTACTATTTAAACAGAGGATTAATAAAGAATCATTAGATTTTTACCTCTCATTACATTCTGGCTTGATACAAATTATTTTAGAAATTATATTGCAAATATAATAGAATAAGAACTTGAGAATAAATTCCCTAAACCCTAAATACTCAATATAAATCATCTTAAAATTGACAAACTAACCTCTCCTATGAGCCTATGAGGTGTGATTAAATGTGTGGGTGTACTAGTACGAGGGCGGTTATTACAAAAAACCCGTTTCTATTTATTCGGCAAACAGGCCCAAGATAAATATCGAAGCCCGTTTCAGAGATGTCAGGCCCAATAAGAAAAATTCCCACTTTAGATAGCCCAGATAAAGGCCCACACAAATCATTCAATATTCTTTAAATTATATATATAAATCATATAAATTTATGTTTTCCTGGTAGCATATACTTTCTTAACACAAACAATATTCATAAGCGAAAGGAATATAAGCTTCCCCTGGGTTGGGGCCACCAGCCTTATTTTTTTTTTTTGTCCAAATCAAATTTTGAGATTTATTTCATTTTAATACACTGGCTTAACTTTAAAAATTTAGTACAATTAACTTTAACGTTAATTCTTAAATATTAAATTTAAATAATATAAATAAAAACTTAAAACTAGTCTCTACATAAATTAAAATTAATATTAATTAAAATCTATTCAGTTTTTTTATTACCAAACAAAAATAATATCATTATATTACCCCCATAAAATAAGGAAAATGAAATTAATATTTTTTTATACAAAATAATATGAACAGTTATCATTATCTTACCCAATAAATATATTTTATTGATATTTATGTCAATATACACAACATCTGCCTTTTATAGTAGCGTATATTCTAATCTAATACAAATCCAAATTAAAATTTGAAATATTAAATTAGATTTCCATTTATAAAATGCATTTATTTTTCTTTCCAAACAAAGCTTTCGATGAGGAAAAATATTTGTATATAAATATGGGTATATCACATCTAATAAAGACACCTCAAGAAAAAGAAACGAAAGCAATATGACTATAACAAGGGCAAAATTTTCTCGCTTGGTCGTTTTGTTACTTTTGATCAATTTATCATGTCTCAATTTTGCTCAACCCAACCAATTTGCAGTCTCGAATAATTTCATCGACGACACTTAAATAAATTTGAAGTTGAATTTAGATAATTATGCATTAGTTTGTTGAATTCAGATCCTCACCAAGATTTGAAATCAAACTACAGAGAATTGCTTGCCATCTTTATGAATAGTTGTATCACAAATAACACCGATGATTATATGTACCTTTTAGAGTAGTAGAAATTAAAGATCCGACTTAAGCAACTTATTATGAACGAAATCGATGGATGCAAAGATAAGTATAAGAAGGGCATAGATATTTTGAATAGATCATTATTAAAAAATCAAAGTAGCGGAGGAGAGTTAGTTTTAAAAATGAATGATGTGGTTCGCAAAGTTCGAGACTTGTGATGAAATGTTTGATGGTTTTGTACAAAAACCACCTTCTTGGTAGGCTTGATTTGTAGCTTTACATCCACTTTTGGAGCTTTAATTGGGGATTGCCAATGTCAACCAATGTAATAGAATCGATCCATGTTAAGTTATATAGTTGAGAATAATTTGGTTGAATAATTCGGTTGAATAATTCTTATATATCTATGCTTTAAATTCAATCTTTGTACTAAGCTTTATAAAATTGTTACTCCATACATGGTTCAATATGAATGATTCTTTGTTAAGTTATTTCGATTAACTTAGAATTGTTCTTATCATGTTACCAACCTAGGTACGATAAATAATTCATTTCAATTTTAAAAATATTAATTTAGATTTACTTTCTTCCAAAGGGGAATGGTAGGATCTTTTATAATAGTAGTGAAGAGCTTGCAAATCTTTGGAAGCATATAAAAAACAAGGGAATTTATTTTAGCTGAGTAAATTACATCCTTATTTAATTTTGACATTTTAAAAAGATATACATATTAAAATACGAGAGCTTTGCAAGATTAGTCAAAATTAGGAAGTTAATTACAATTATAGCCAAATTAATTACAATCATGTCTCAACATTACCACACAAGTATTTGAGATTGAAGTAATTCAATTCCTAGTCTTTAAAAGGTAGGTAGACTACTTCTCGCATTTTTATTTGGTTTTGAAATAGATGTCCACACTATCTAATATGATATTAGAGTTCACTAAGTCAAAATGAGTATTCGGTCCAATAAAAATGAAATTGAGATCCGATTTAAGATTGGTAACCTAAAAATACATCATCTTGAGGAGCATGCTGATAATTACATTGGTAAGGTGAGCTAGTTTTAAAAGATAAGTGCACTACTTCTCTCATTGTCAATTGATTTTGAGATGAATACCCACACTATCTAATATATCTCTGAAATATAAATTAATCTTACACACATATATAATATTATTTTTAGTTCGAATTGCGTTCGTTAAGCAAGCAAAAAAAAAAAAAAACTTGTCTATTAAAACCAATCGAACCTAACAAAAATGATAAAATCATAACTCAACTAAATCTATGGAAAATTATAACTCAATTCAACTTGAAATTTATCACGAATGTTCGAGGTGCTATTCTTTGGTGGATTTAAAAAGGTCTCCATAATTTATTTATGTATTCCTTTCGAAAAATTCAACCCTTACTTGGATCATGATTTGAATTGACCGGGCTGTCGATTTTTTCTACACTCCTAATCTCTTGGATGGGTAAGCTTTACAATGTGTGTGAAGAAAAGAAATGGAAAAACAACATGATAATGACAGTCATAAAAACACCACGACAATAACGCATCATTAAAACAGCCGGATGCTAACACTTCAAAAACAAATACATTATTTACAAATATTAGTATTCAAATAAGGTATTTTTTTAGAGAAATATTCAAATAAGGTTAAGAGGTCATTAAATTTAATTTTAAATTCAATTATAAGGAATATTACTTCTTTTTTTGACAGAAAGGAATGTTACTTAATTTTGTCAAGAATATAAGGAATCCTAATTATATCAAAAGTAATCATTCAATAAAAATAAGAATCAATTTTGGAACAAAATTAAATGCACCCATTAGTTTTACACTATAAAATTCTAATATCTCTCGTATATGCAAGAATTGCAATATCCCAATTCTTTGTTATGGTTTCTACCGTTCTTATATTGTTTTGTGTTTTGAATCATTTGATATTCGTGAAAGGAGATCAAAATGCAAGCATTAGTCAATTTGTTCATGATACTTGCATCAAGACTCAAGAATTAGAAAAAATGTGTTTTTCAGAGATCAATTCAGATTCTCGTAATAATTTGAAGTCAAATTTGACTGGTCTTCTAATGATTTTTGTGAATCATAGCATAAGCGACTTCGGCAACAACATATTATTCCTTCAAAACAAGATAAATACAGATCACAACATCAGTCGTGACACAAAAGAGATGTTCGAGGGATGTTTGGCAAACTTCAAACTCGGATTATATGATCTACGAGAAGCATTAGATACACTACAAACGAAAACCGGCATAGATGTGAGACAGCTGCCAGTGAACTTGGCTTTTAACATTCTAAATGGGTGCGATCAGGATTTTGAAGGTGTTCCTGTTCCGTCCTATTGGCAACCTCGTTACAATTCCTCTATTTCATTGATGGAACTTTCACTATCGATGATCAATTTGATTTCTTGTAACCAAGTTGCTGCATGTGGCCCTCACTAGCTTCTTTTTTAAAACATTGTTACTTACTTTTATTTCGTCATTCTCTATCAAAAATAAATAAACGTTGTCATTGGGGTAATGATTTTATTGTTTTTGTTGTAAATCAGTTCAACACCAGTGTCCTGGGTTCGAATCCTAAAAAAATCGGTACTTAATGTATTCCTCCTTCTCCTACTAGTATTCGTTTAATTTCTGAATTCAACCATGTTTAATTTCATTCCAAAAATTTTCTCACTTTAGAATACCAAAATTCTTTTTTATTATATTTTTTTTAAAAGAAATAAATTAAAGCCGGACCAAATTATCAATAGGACACCGACCCATTTAATTGAATAATGTTTTGAGATAGTTAGAGATTTAAATCATTACAATAGACATAAGTTGATCATTTCCTTTGCTTTTTTTTTTTTGATACAACAATATTGGAGGAGGGGAGAGTCGAACCATTAACCAAAGTCGCACAAGATGGGTAGAGCTATGCTACTTTTACGAATTATTCAATTTCTAAAACCACCACCCCTGGTTAAATTAAATTATGTTAGCTTTGGTTGAAATTTTTGAATGTTTTAGAGTCAAATATTGTTATCTAAAGTAGATCAAGGGTGATTTCTAAATACGTAGTTATTGAGGAGGTTTTAAAAGCCTAACCCTGATTCAGTTTTCTTTTCTTGATTTATTTATTTGTTATTATTATTTTTATGAGGGCCTATATCTTGGATTTCTGAACTGTGCAATATTTTAATTGGGCCTGAATTCTCAGAAATGGGTTCTGATCTCTATCATGGGCCTCTTTACAGAAAAAATAGAAACCTAGACATCAATTTGTAGTTTTTTTTTTATAAAAAAAAAATCAAACATTAATTTAAAGTAAAAAAAAAGTGTAGACATAACCTAAATAAACATAATAAATCTATACATTTACTAGTATTTCACCTTTTGTAATAACCACTTATGGTACACTTGACACAAATAATAAACAGGTTATTGTATATACTATATTAATATATATGTTGTATTTCTATATAAAATAAGATACTTATTTTTTCATTTGAATCCAAATTTTCAAGTAAATACATACAGTATTTAAATATGATTGCTAAAAAAAATAATTCTTTGAATACCTAGAATAAAGTTAATTTGTTGACTTACATGTGATTTTTTCTTTTTCTTTTCAATTAAAATGTGTTATTGAATTAAGAGAAACTCTAACTCTCTATATATACATACACGAAATAACTATTATGCATAATATTTGTTTTTGGGTTATAATAATGGTATAAATTTAAGAATTTAATAAGTTATACTTTTAAAAATATTTTTTTTCTTTTTAAGATCAACTATATATTGTAAGGATCAAACCTATAATTTATTGGATGATAGGTGTATATTGATGCTATTGATATTGATCTTATTGATTTTTTTTTTTTTTGAATCAGTAAACAGAGACTTTTTAAAATTTAATAGTTCAATATATAGATAAACTTCTTGAATATATAGACTTTTTAATCAATATATGAGGATAAAGTTACACAAAAAGAAATCAAATGATGGTTTTGTTTCTATGCAACTTTGTTTTTTTCTTTCTTCATTTGAATCACAGTCAAGGCATTAGATTTGAAAATCCACCCAACCCTACTCATCCATACTTTTATTTTGACTCTGCATTCTCTAATGAGTTTAATTCTTACTTGCTTCAAGTGTTTCTAGTTTGTTCATTTTATTTTGATGTTTGTTGAAATATTTTTGGCTTAAAGATGGTGCGAGGTCATATTTTTGTAAGCCGACAAGAGCACTAGCTTGAGACATCAATGTATATTTATTAGCTGAGGTTATGGGTTCGAACCTCCCACCCTCCTCCAATTGTTGTAATCTAAAAAATATGTCACATTTTCTTTCTATAAATCTTTGTTGTTGTTCTAGTGTGGACCTCCTTTTTACTTTCGTATGTAGCATTAATCACAATGCTACAGTATCTTTGGACCGAAGTAAATACTTTAGAACAGTTGGAACTACTATTACATCTGCACCAAGTAATTCAAATACAAGATTTTATATTCGTGTCAAGTCCGGGACTTATCACGAAAGAATAGAAATTCCAAAAGATAAAACGTTTATTGCTTTTATTGGCGATAATCCATTGACGATTATTATTCATGATAGTAGTCGTCTATGGACTATCACCAATTAAGACAATGAACGTCCTGTTTTTTGGTACTTCAACTCTCTCGTGATAAGTGTCAGACTCACTTACACCCACTGGACTGCCTCGTGGTCCTCGAGGAATCGTACCGTGTCAGGTCTTTCCGAATAAGCAGTGATTCCTGCTCGGCACTTGACGAAATCGATTCGACCGGTTACTCGGCTGCTTTTCCTTTCTCCTTATCCTTGGGGTCCGCTGGAGCTTTCATTCATTCAATGAACTTCAAATTGACTTGTCTAAGGTGTGTTTCGAGGTACAGATCACCAGATGGATGTTCAGTCTCGCGGCATAATATGCTGGAGAAGAAGAAGTCCTTGCTGGAAGCTCCACGTACGGTTTTGAAGCCGAGCCTTTCCAGCAATGGGGCCTAGGGACCGATATGATGATTGGTTTAGGTAGGGCGGCCGTGTTTCGAAAAGCCAGCGCCCAAAGGTGCTCTATTGAGCCGGTCACCGTCTGGTAGAGTAGAAGCCTATATCTTTTTTTGGTACCTGTATTTTCTTTAAACATATTTTTTATTTGTCTTTTCTCATTTTTTTTAACTATAAATTTAGTATGTTTATTGATTTTTTAAAAAATGAATAAATTACTTTAAATAATATTTTAGCGTATATTATTTTATATAGATATAAAAAATAAATCGTATTTATTCTACAAATTATATCTACCAAAAATTTAAAATTTATCTACAAATTATATAGATATAAAAAAATATATTTATATATATATATATATATATATTTTTTTTTTCAAAAAAAAAGAAATTATCAAAAGCAAATTATTTTTAATAAATTTCAAAATTTATTAGATATTAAAGTAAAAGTTTAGATGTATTACCCTCCAAAATTTATCTACAAATTATTTTATTTTTTTTTCTAACCCTAAGTTGCAAAAAATCCCTTATTTTAATTCTATAGAGAGAGCAATGGTTGTCTTTTAAATGATGAAAATGACGCGCATCCACTTTATTACCATAAGTATATAAAAATTATTTTTGTAGAAAAAATAAAGTAATAAAAATTAATTAAGATTGAGAAAAACCACTTTTGTTGCTGAGGTTATTGAATTTAGGAATTAGAGATGAGAGATGAGAGATGAGAGAAGACGAAGATATTCCGAATCCTATGTTTGTTTGTTTTTTTATATCATAATTTCTCTCAATTTTTACCCAATCCCATCAAACCTATTTGATTTTATCAAATTTTAAATTAAATCTCGTTACAATAAAAAAATTTATATAAAATAAAAATGTTCTATTTAAGCATCAATTACAAAAAAAATTGCTAACATTTTCTTTTCAAAACATAAACTTCAAATCAAACCTCACAATGATTTATTAATTTGGATGGATTTTATAAATGAAATTGGTTCTTAGTTCTACGAGCACAATGCTTAAACCTCTATTCAAAGTAAGGTTGCCTAAACACATCCTAATTTAAGAATATAAATTGTTCTTATTTTGTATGTCTTTTGATTTTGTAGCTCATTGAGGGGTAATGGGAAGGTACTTCCTTATAATACAATGCATTTATGAACCAAATGACTCAACCCGACTTTAGTGTAGACTAAATAGGTGGAAAATATTTATTTTTATAATATATTTATGATAGCTCATCCCAACCGAAAAATATAAATGTTGAGTTGAATTAGGTTGTGTCTTTAATTAAATTGGGTTGAGTTAGAAAATTGATCAATTCGAATTTTGAAATTGAATTGAAAACCCCCCAAACTCAATATAACCTATATTCAGCTCTAACTATCATACTACTGACCATTTCAGGATTGTTACTAAAATTTTCACAACAAAAAATAAAGGTATATATTGCGAAATGAACAAAAAAAAAAAATGACATACTAATTTTTTTAGCGTTTAATTTTGAACTATGTTTATAAAAGCATGTTCTTCTTCATTTTATTTTTAGTTCCTTTTAAAATAATAAAATTGAAAATGAAAAGTTTTTCTTACTGACAACTCACCATGTGAATTATATATATATATTTTTTTTTGAGAGGGCAGGAATTTGGAGAGTCCTGAAACTTCATAGGTATATTTTAATTAATGTCGTTGACTTATTGCATTAACATGTTAATTTTTTCTAGGCACACAAGATATATCAAATACATAAAAGAAAAACAAAAAAAACAAAAATAATGAACACATATAAATGCCACCTATATTATAGGTCAACAAATAATTATGAGTTATAAATGTTAACTCTTATTTTTTATTAGAAAGATAAATTTTCCTAATGACTTAATAGTTTCATTGTTTTATGATAATTCTTCAACATCGATCATTTAAGTTTATACTAAAAAAATAATATATTTTCTCCAGTTTCTTAATTAACTGACACGTACAACAAAAAATTCGTAAATATGATTTCGGTGAGATATTAGCCTAAAAATCCCTTGGGCAGAACAATAAAATAATTTATTGAATCCTTAAAAAAAAAAAAAATTCCATGAGATAAATCTATACAATTTCTTCGCAAATTAGTTTTGTTTGATAAATTAGTTTAGTTGATTAATTTGATAAATAAGTTTAGTTGTAAATAGAGGTAGGTGAATTGTCACCATCGTCCATAAATACATGACCTTAATGTGGGAAAAAAACTTCACCTTATGTTCTTCAAACCCTACTGTGTAGTATGGACCAATGCCCCATTAACGCAAATAATTAAAATAAGATATTCCCAAATGCCCATTTTTATAATTTAGCCAGTTGTAAAGCAAAAAAATAATTAATTTACAACCTTAATGTGGGAAAAAAGTTTTCTTCCAAACCCTACTGTGAAGTATGGACCAATGCCCCATTAAGGGAAAAAAAAAAAAAAAACTTATGTTAAAAGAAAATAGGCGTGATATAAGATTTCTGTTAATAATCTTATACAAATTAGAAAAAAAAATATAATCGAAAAATAAGTCAAGCTTTATTTTTTATCAAACCATACACAACATCACAAAATACAATTTCCAACTTCAATAATTTTCTTTCTCCAAGTGTTTTCATGCTTGAACTAGAATTTTGGAGGGTGAAATAGAAAAATAAAAGGCAAAGAGGGCAATTTTTCGTTTCCATTTTCCAATTAATAATAATAATATTATTTTTATTTTAGATTAATATTATTTAAAAATCAAACGTGTAATTTTTTTTTCAAACTTGTTAATTTAAAGGTGATTTGTCTACCATTAATTCTATTAACTCTCATATCTATTATTGATATACATATATTGATAATATAATCAATAAATTGGAGAAATCTATTGTGATAGGACGAATTTTCGAAAAAATGAGAAAAATGAAATAAACAATGTTTTTAATTTTTAATTTTATATTCAAAATGATATGAAAATTTATCATTAAATTACTCAATAAAATATTTATTGATATTTATGCCAATATATTACAAGATCAGCTTTTTATAGGAATATTAATTTAAGACAAATACAAATTTAACTTTAAAACATTAAATTAGATTTTCTTTTTTCCATATGCATTTATTTTTCTTTCCAAACATAGCTTTTGAGGAAGAAAAATATTGCTATATAAATATCGCAAAATCACTTCTAATAAGGACACCGCAAGAAAAAGAAAAGAAAGCAATATGACCATAACACTTGAAAAATTCTCTGGTTTGGTTGTTTTATTACTTTTTATCAATTTATCATGTTCTTTTGCCCAAACCAACCAATTTGCAGTCTTGAATAATTTCATCGACGACGCTTGCAACAAATTTGGAGTTGAGTATAGCCAACTATGCATTGGTGTGGTGAATTCAGATCCTCACCAAAATTG
>JBBMEF010004590.1:0-25817 GCA_037832685.1 Sicyos baderoa | reverse complement strand
CAAAACAGGGACCATTTTATGAAACTATTTTAATGGCGGGTATACCCAGACCATTTTTCTGGGTATTTTTTTAAAAATAAAAAATATATTATTCATGGCGGGCGAATTACGCCATTAATAAGTATCAATGGCGGGCTAAAGATGCCATCAAAAGGTATCAATGGCGGAAAAAAAATGCCATAAAAGGGTATCCATGGCGGGCATTGCCCGCCATTGATACTCTGCGCGCCATTGATTCCCTTCGATGTCAGGGGTATTAATGGCGGGTTTCTGTCTGCCATGGATACCTTTTTATGGCGTAATATGCCCGCCATTAATATCCGATTTTCTACTAGTGATGGTTTGGCCGTTAGTCCGGTTACTGGGCCTTGGAAAGAGCTGGATTAGCATGGATTTATTTGTTGTGCCTTGTTCTTGGCAAATTTTGGTTTTGGTTGAGTTGGAGTCGTGGAGGCTCGGTTTTCTAAGTTAGGATTTAAATCAATTAAGTTAATGTCGTTGGTGTTTGGTAGCACGTTGGAGTATTTTGTATTTTTAAGGATCATTAGGGAATTTATGGTTTTGAAGGGGTGTGTGTTGGTTTTATTATTTATTGTTGATGGACTTTGCAACTTTAGGTCTTTGGCGCATTGGTGAAGAATGGGGTTACTTTGGTTAGTGGAAAATTATTGGAAATACTTTTGGTTAAGAAGTAAAAGAAGAATTTCTTTTGTAGTTAAAGTAAAGATTCGTCATTTGATTTACTAGGAGAAGAAGTTGTGGGCTTTTGAGAAAAGGAAAAGGAAGGCTTTTAAAATAGAAGGAAAAGGATATTGTTTTAATAAAAAGAAAAAAAAAGGGAAAAAGAAAAGAACCTAGTTTCTTCCTCCTTCTCCCTTGGAAACCCAGTCGCCGCCCTGCACCCCAATGTTGCCGACAGCAACTCCCTCCGTCGTCGCCGCCCGCTTACAGTCGTCGTCCTCAACTTCTCGTTAAGACACCACCGACAGCAGCGCTGCATCAACCACGAACACGAGGCTTCTTTCTTCTCCGCGAGTAGCAGATCGAGACGCTCACCCTTGCTGGTTCGTCTCGTGCCCGCGCGCAACACCCATCAACGATGACGCTCGCCGTCGTTGCCCAACAGCGCCGCTCAAATTCGACGCAGACGCAGTCCAGCGCCTGTCTTCGTCGTTTCGTCTTTGCAAGCCTTTGCAGCCGCGACGTGTTCCTTTGCTACTCTCCTTCAGCCATGTCTTTGCCGCAGCAAACCACCCGCACGTCCGCAGCCTCAGAGCCGCAGCACCAGCTACCCATGTTCGCCCTAGCGATGCACACTCTTCGCTCCAACGAAGATTGCACCAGCGGCGCCCGAGCGGCCACACTCGCCTTCGCCAAGTGTCGCCCAGCTTCACCTCAGCGAAGTAAGTTTTCCTTGAGCAGCCGTCGAGCCTTCGATTCTCCAGTTCGTTGGGTGTTGTGTGGTGCCTTGCAGCTAAAAGTCTTATTTCTATTTGTTGTGTTTGTCCTTTGATCCAGGTAAGGATTTCTTACTTGGGTTCGTGGACAACCCGTTATAATTTTAATAGCCATCTGTATGTATGTTGAATTGATAATGCTTGCTAGTGGATAGGATTTGCTGCTTGTATTTCTATATACCATGTATGTTGCTTGTTCTCATGATAGGGCCATGCTAGGTATTGTTCATGCTCTCGAGATTTATTCATTTGCTGAATTATAGCTGTTATGCCATGCTAGGTTTTATCTACTGCCTCTGAGTAAGTGTAAGTATGATTAAGTTCTATTAATTAGCCAGATGGTAGTATCATGTTATGTTGGTTGATAGGAATTGGTTGTATGCTTGTTTGCCTTGTTTATCGCTTACTTGTCGTAATCTAGCCATGTTAGACTGTTTATGTGTAAGCATGAGTTGATTTCTATTAATTAGCAAGACTGTAGTAGCACGTTAGGTGGCGACCAAATATTCTCGTAACTTGTGATTGGTAGATGTCGTATGTGTGTTGATGAATGTAAGATGTGGCGAATGTATATCATATGTATGCTTTATTAGATAGGACTTGCAAGAGTCATCATCCGGGCTTGTGGCAGGGACGCGAGACAGTACTCCGTCTCTGACCCATCGACATGGTTTAGCTAACCATGGGATAGCCTAGTCCACAATCTTGGGCAAAGGAGGCCACAGTAGAGCCTAGAGGGTTGGGAGGATGATGTGGCTTGTCCCGTCCCCGACCGTCGGCACGGTCTCAGCATGTCGGCAAGGTCCCAAGATTGTCGCCTTTGAGCAAGACCGATCCATTGGTGCGAGCCTACCTTGGACGTATCCTAGCTGCACGCGTACGGTGGTTAGGGCTGGCATCGGATTTGTGTGAGGTCTCGCACCCTCGATGTTCGGTGACACCGATCCGAGTCTTTAGGGCATGCATACCTGGACCAGTGCAGTTAGCCTTCAACCAAGCTTTTACCTGGTTTCAGCAGCATGGGGTCCATTAGCGCACTGCTCGTTACAACACCGACAGTAGAAAGCCAAGCAAAGACGGGCAAGTTTGTGAGAGCTCGAGATTACTGATGTGTTTATGAAAGCCTAAAGGTGTAAGTCTGAAAAATGGCATCCTTATAGGTTAAGAGAAAGTAAGAAACAGAAGAAAGTAAGAAACATAAGGAAAGTAAGAAACAGAAAGAAAGTAAGAAACATAAAGAAAGTAAGAAAGAGAAAGGAAAGTAAGAGTTTTCGTTTAACTTGTATACCGTAAGCTAGATGATGAGTTTTAACGTGTTGTACCCGAGTCTAATTAAGAACTCCGAGTCTAATTGTTTTAGAACTGTTTCACATTTATGTAGTTAGTCATGCGTGGAAAAAGCTTATAATGTTGTTTGATTCTTGAACACGTGTCGATCGCTACCCACACGTATTTGCCTCTAGTGGATTCGAAAGATGAATCTGGCAGGTGGCCCAACAGGTTACATTAGTATGGAGCAATGTCTATTGTTCCATTGGAGGGAACCAATGCGGTTCCGTTAATGCGTGCGAAGCCTATAGGATATTTCATGTGAATCCGCGGCCGTAGTCGGGTTCGCATCAACAAGTGCAGAAGCACTTGTTTATAGAGAAGCGCGAGCTCACTTTACCATGCATCGCATGTCTGTCTCTATTTAGTGCACCAATATTTGCATTTGCATTCACGTTTATTATTTTTGCTTGCATTCACAACTTTATCCATATTCAAGCTAAAAAAAAAACCCTTTTCAAAAATATTTTCTTTTCTTTTTTACCATTAGTGTTCATTCAAGTTTCAACCCAATCCATGTGGGGTCGATAAAAAAATATAGAAACTTATCACTTACTGCACTCTCGACTACGTATACTTGCGTAATGCTGCGATTATGAACTGAGGGATTTTAATCAATAAAATCTTATAATTCTATGATCTAATCATTCACCGTTATACTACATCGTGATGCGCGGTCATTTACCTGTTATTGATTATGAGCATGTTATTGGATAGGATTTCTTGTTATCGATTCTGGTTGGCATGTATGTTGCTTTTCTTGAACATGTTAGTACCATGCTAGGTCTTTCCTTTCATGCATGACTCTGATTATCTGTTCTACTTGTAGTATCATGCTAGGTTTTGATCCTCTGTTCGAATGTTGCCTATTTAATAGCTAGCATGTGATCTTAGAGTAGAACTTGTCTAGGAGTCATCATGTAACGACCCGATTTTCAGAGTTCAGTTTCAGGTCAGTGAGCCGTTAATCCCGTAAAGAATTCTTTGTTAGGTTCGTTATTGGATTAATTATTTTATTCATTTTTATTAGCAGGAGTTGTCTCGGATTAATTATGAGTTCGGGACATTGTTTTGTAAATAAATTTAAAGAGGAATTTATTAAGGTCCTTGGTGGGTTTCGAATCCAAGATCTAGTGCTTGGAAGGTTGGTTTGTAGAGGAAAAATAAAGGAATTAAAAGTGCCAAGGCTAGGGCTCGAAGGAGAGATTTTTGGAGTTTTAATTGATTTATTGGATTTAATTGAATTAAAAATTCAATTAGGTCTTTTGGAGTCAAGGGATTCTCAATACACGTGTTTTCCAACTCAATTTCATTGGCCGTCAAGCTCTCGCAATCCCTCTTGTTCCAAAGCCGTTCTTCATCGATCCCGAGGTGAGTTTTGCTCGTTTTCTTGTTGGATTTCTTGCTGGTTTTTGAATGGCTCATTGATTTGATCCTTTGCGTTTTCGTATAAACTGAACCGACCCCAATTCAACTCTTGCCGCCGCCCACGTGAACCGCGAACACCCCTAACCGCCAGACTGCCGTATCAGCCGCTCCGCTCCAATCTGCATCGCCAAGCAGACGCGCAGTCGCCGTCCCTCGCGTGAGCCAGCCGCACCGAGCAGCGCGCGTCCGCACCTGCTGCTGCCCTCTGTCTGTTCTGCTGCAGCACTCCTCACCAGCCAAGCCGCGTCGTCGTGCCCGATCGCTGCTGCAGTCCCTCATTCGCGCGTGCACCACATCCCGCATCACCGACGCCCTTCGCGCGTGCAGCCGCGAATTGCCTTGTCGTGTGCCCTTCGAATTTTGGGTATTGATTCCTCACTATTTCATTTGGTTGATTGTTAGGGGTTGTTCTAGTTAGCTTAGAGATTTATTAAATATTATTTGTTGTTTATGGTTCATGTTAGGTTCTTGTTTGTGTTCGAGACTTGCAGCTTAGGATTCCGCTTGTTTTTGTTGTCCTCCAAACTAGGTAAGGATCTCTTACCAGGGTTGTGTGGACCCTGCGATAAATATTAATAGCATGATGATATTTGTATTTGCTGGTATGTTGCTTAGTGGATAGGTTTCTGTGGATATTCTGACTGGCATGTGATGTTTCTGTTGAGCATGTTAGTTTCCTAATTGGCTTGTCCTATCTGCTTGTTCTTGCGGTAGTACCATGCTAGGGTTGTTATTCTAAGTTCCTATCAATTGTTTGACCTGCTAGCATGTGCCTCGAACTTAGAACTCTGTTTAGGCTTATAGCTCTGTTTAAGTGATGAATGTCGAGGGGGAGTGATTGAAACTTGATGAGTGTCGGGTTACAGATAACCCATAGTGATATAGAGCTACAGAAAGCTCATGGCCTTGCTGGGTTACAGATAACTTTTAGGATGTCGAACTACATATAGTTCTTGGCCTTGTTGAGTTACAGATAACTCTGAGAGTGTTGAGCTGCAGACAGCTCGTGGCCACCAGGCGTTCAGATAACTCCTGAATGCTGAGTTACATATAACTCTTACTGATGTCAAGTTACAGATAACTCTTAGATGCCGAAATGCAGACAACTCTTAGTTGTGCCGGGCTAAAGATAGTCCATAGGTGTGAGAGTTTCAGATAACTCATAGGTGTAAGACCCTGATGGGCAACATAGTAAGACCACGAGTTGGCAATCCTCTTGCTTAGGCTGTTTAGCCAAGTTTGTGTTGTAGAACCCTCCTAGTATTAGTTGTTTGCATGTATCTTTCAGGCTAGATGATGTGTTTATCGTATTGTACCTCGGTTGGGAATTCTTACTAAGTGACTCGTCGCTCACCCTTATTTGATGTGGTCTTTTCCACCATGTAACTTGGGACCAAGACTTAATGGCTAGTGGAGGTAGCTGGAGGATCATGGGGGACCGCTTCCCTAATTAGTTTCTTTTATTGTTAAAACTCTGAGCAAAGCTACATTGTTATTTTTCTTATGAACTGGATTGCATGAAGACAGAGCACAGAGCCCTTAGGTTGATTTCCTTGAATGAACATCTAGATTCTGAATTTTGAAATTATGAATAAAGACTATTTGTTTTCATTAAAGTTCTCTGGCCAGGGAAGAATGTATTTTAAATGTTTTGGAACAGGTGCTTGGAAACAGGGACATGTTCTTAATTGTGAAGTACATGTTTTTGTTTTATGGATTTGATTTATAGAATCTGGATGTCGTTCATGCGTTTATTTATTTTGATTTTAAAGGCACGCCTTTGTAAAGGAATTAGCCGTCGTTGGCAGTCGTGGTCTTTACCCTTAAGATGTGGAGGCATTACTTGTATGAAGAGAAGATCCAATTGTTTACTGACCACCAGAGTTAAAAGTATTTCTTTACCTAGAAAGAATTGAACATGAGACAGAGGAGGTGATTAGAGTTGGTTAAGATTATGTTTGTGAAATCCTGTACCACCCAGGTAAAGCTAATGTTGTGGCATATGCTTTGAGTAGAAAGACATCGCACTCTGCAGCCTTGTTAGATCCCAAGAGTTTTATTAGAAAATATCTTGAGAGAGTTGGCATAGCAGTTATGCTTGGGGAGGTTACTGCCACGGTAGCCCAGTTGACCATCCAACCTTCGATGACCAGTTGAGTGATCCTACGTTGAAAAGTTTGTACGAGAGAGTTCAGGCTGATGGTGACTTTGACTTTCTAGTTTCTCCAGATGGAGATTTGAGATACAAAGGACGTTTGTGTGTGCCAGCTTATGCCAGTATCCGTTCAGACTTGTTGACCGAAGCTCACACCTCGCCTTTTGTTTGGCATTCATGAGGTAATAAAATGTACCAGGACCTCAAGCAGACCTTTTGGTGGATGGGCATGAAGAGAGAGATTGCCCTGTTCGTGAGTCGGTGTCTCACTTGCCAGCAAGTGAAGGCACCTCGACACAAACCTGCAGGATTGTTGCAGCCACTCAGTGTACCGCAATGGAAGTGGGAAGAGATCACCATGGATTACATTTCAGGGTTGCCCAAGACGCAGATAGGGTATACCTAAATTTTGGTGATAGTGGACAGGCTGACCAAGTGTGCGCACTTCGTTCCTGTTAGAATAAATTATACCGTGGAGCAGGGCACAGTTGTTTCTTGAGCAGATAGTTCTGTACCATGGGGTGCCAGTTAGGATCATTTCTGACCAGGATTCCCGTTTCACATTTTGGTTTTTGAGAGCTCTTCAGGCAGGATTGGGTACTGAGTGCAGTTATAGTACAACCTTTCACCCACAAACAGATGGTCAGACTGAGCGGGTGAATCAAATCTTAGAGGATATGCTTAGAGCATGTGTTTTAGATTTCCCAGGCAGTTGGGACCAGTACTTATATTTGATGGAGTTTGCCTACAACAATAGTTATAAGGCAACCATTCATATGGCACCATTTGAGGCATTATATGGAATACGTTGTAGGTCTCCTGTGTTTTGGGAAGAGGTTGGGGACAGGCAGGTTTTGGGTCCCGAGTTACTGCAGTTGACCAATGAGGCAGTTCAGAAAATCAAGACTAGGATGTTGACAGCTCAGAGTAGACAGAAAAGCTACGCTGATGTGAGGCGTATGGACTTAGAGTTTGAGGTGGGTCAGCATGTTTTCCTTAAAGTTTCACCGATGCGCGGTGTTCTGAGGTTTGGAAAGCAGGGCAAGCTGAGCCCTAGGTTTGTTGGACCTTTTGAGATCCTTGAGAGGATTCGAGCAGTGGCTTATCGGTTAGCGTTGCCGCCATCCTTGGCAGCAGTGCATAGTGTGTTCCACGTCTCGATGCTCCGTCAGTATATTGCAGACCCTTCGCATATCATTGACTTTGATCCTTTACAACTGAATAGGGATTTTAGCTTTGAGGAGAAGCCTGTTAAGATCTTAGCCTTTTAGAAAAAGGTTTTGAGAAACTGAGAGATAGACTTGGTAAAAGTACAGTGGAGAAGTCAGAAGGTTGAGGAAGCAACTTGGGAGTTGGAAGGAGAGATGAGAAGAAATTATCCCGGATTGTTTGTAACGGCCCAGGTTTTCGGATCGTCATTTAAGGTTAGTCTTGGCCGTTACGGTTTACCGTTGGATTAGTTAAATTGGGAATTCTTGGTTTCTTGGTTAATAATAGTTCTTTCTTTGTTTCAGGTTCAAGAAACTTAATCACAGTCTTCGCATCGTTTATAGGCGTGGCAACAGCTTCCACCCATTTTTACACGTAATCCATTGCGACGAAGGAGGAAATGGTCCCATGAAATCAATTCCCCAGACATCGAATAATTCAACCTCCAAAATTGAAGTCAAAGGCATCTCATCCTTTTTTCCTATATTTCCTCTCCTTTGGCATTTATCGATGTCCTTGTGAAATGATGCGCATCCTTGAATATACTTGGCCAGAAATAGCCAAATTGAAAAATCTTTGCTGCAGTGCGCATTCCACCAAAGTGTCCTTATAAGGCGATGCGTGACGAATCCAAAATCTCATTCATCTTATTTTCTTCCATGCATCGTCGTATAATTCCATCAGCACATTGCCTGTATAAACATGGTTCATCCAAAAAGTAGAAACGACTGTCATAGAAAAATCGTTTTGCTTGTTGTCTAGTAAGATATGTAGGGATGACTTTGCTTGCTAAATAGTTGACAATGTCTGCAAACTAAGGTGCTTTCGGCTTAACAACATTTATCATAAAAAGTTGTTCGTCATAAAAATTTTTAGAGATTTTCAACATTGTCGTATCCTCAATCTGATTTTCCAATCGAGAGAAGTGATCCGTGAAAACATTCTCACATCCTTTCTTATCCTTGATTTCTATGTCAAGTTCTTGCAAATACAGAATCCATCTGATCAATCGTGGTTTAGCATTTGCCTTACTCATCAGATATTTTATTGCAGCATGATCTGTAAACACAATTACTTTTGATCCCACCAAGTATGACCAAAATTTTTCTAATGCGTGAACTACGACTAGTAATTCCTTTTCAGTGGTGGTATAATTCTGCTGCGCTTTAGTCAACATTCTGCTCGCATAATTGATTGGGTGTATCAGTTTTTCTCTTTTCTGACCCAATATTGCTCCTATCACATATAGTCACTTGCATCGCACATTAATTCAAACGGTTTTTTCCAATCAGGCGATATTATAATAGGAGCTGAAATCAGTGCTCTCTTCAAATTTGTGAAAGCAGTTACGCAATCCAAATTAAAATCAAAGGGATGATCACTCTCTAGTAGCTTGCACATTGGTTTCGCAATCTTAGAAAAGTCCTTGATAAATTGTAACGGCCCGGTTTTCAGAGTCCGACTTCAGGTCAATTGGCCGTTAATTCCGTTAAGAACTCTTCGTTTTTCATTGCAGGAGTTGTTCCGGTTTATTCAGGAGATTCGGGAGTGTGATTTGTAAATAATTTAAAAGAGAAAGTGAATTTTTGGTTCCTAGTGGGTATCGAACCCAGGATGTCTTGATTGGAGTTTGAGAAGCTTAAGGGAAAATAAAATGAAATTAAAAGTTTCTTGACCGGGGCTCGAAGGGAGGATTTATGGATTTAGTTAGGAATTATTGGATTTTAATTGGTTTATTGGAATTAAAGAATTAAAATCAAGTTTATGGTTTTTGGGGCCTCTCTTTCATGCAAACTTGGTTTGAGTTCCAACGAGTTCTTGTTGGTCATCTTCTTGGGATTCTCTCTAGCTCGTGTTCCAACGTCGGTTCGAGTTCGAGGTAAGTTCATTTTCGTTCCCCATTCTCCTTCTTTGTTTTGGCATGGGATTTTTGTGGATTTATCGCGGTTTGTTCATGCTCTTTGTGGTGGTGATCGAAGACGTCCAGCTGCAGCCAGGGGGAATTCCGTTTGCTGCTTCAAGTTGATCGACGAAGTTTTGTTGCATTGATTCACTGTCGTCCGCACAACAACCAGTCGAATCGACGCCAGTGCAGCAGACACCACCCTCGCAGTGCACCGAGCCTCCATCCGCAGCGGCTCGCGCACCCGGGATCGATTGTCACACACGCCTGCTGTCTGGCCTGCTCATCTATGACGCGACGCCTGCACACAGCCAGTGACACGCCCGACCAGCCTTCACCGCAGCGAGCAGTCTCCGCGTGCGCAGCCGCAGACAGCCCCAGCCCTTGCTTTCTTCGATCGCGCCTTCGCCCCTCGCTCGTGCAGCCGATCAGCCTTGTGTTCCCCGTGGTTGTTTTGGGGTAACGCTTGCTGTCCATTACTCGTTAGAGGCTATTTTAAATTAATTAGTTGTTTATTAATTATTGTTCATAATATATTCTTGCTAGGTTCTTGTTTGTATGATTTGGTGACTTGCAGCTTAGGATTCTTCTGTGTGCTGTTGTTCGCCTTCTAGTCCAGGTAAGGATCTCTTACCAGGGTTGTTGATAGCATGTTGATATCTGTGTTTTCTCGTTTATTGCTTAGTGGATAGGTTTCTTGAAATATTCTGACTAGCTTATGTTTATTTTGTTAAGCATGTTAGTTCCCCATTTGGCTTGTCCTATCTGCTTGTTCTTGCTATAGTATCATGCTAGGGTTGTTTATTTTGAGTTCCTATCAATTAATTGATCTGCTAGCTTGTGCCTAGAACTTAGAACCTCGTTTAGGCTTATAGCTCTGTTTAGATGATGTATGATGAGGGGGAGTGTTTGAAACATGTTGAGTGTCGGGTTATAGATAACCCATATTGATGTTGAGCTACCGATAGCTCCTAGCCTCACCGTGTTACAAATAACCCATAGTGATGTTGAGCTATAGATAGCTCCTAGCCAATTTGTTGAGTTACAAATAACTCTTAAGATGTTGAGCTACAAATAGTTCTTGGCCGTGTTGAGTTACAAATAACTCCTAGCTGCAGACAGCTCGTGGCCACCAAGAGTTCAAATAACTCTTGTATGTTGAGGTACATATACCTCCTAGTTGTGCTGACATACAAATATCTCAAGGTCATGTCGAGGTACAGAACCTAATAGTTGTGCCGAGATACATATATCTCATAGATGTGAGGGTTTCAGTTAATTCATAGGTGTAAGATCCCGATGGGGAACATAGTAAGTCCACGAGTTGGCAAACCTTTTCGCTTAGGCTGTTTAGCCAAGTTTTTTTTGTAGAACCCCACTTAGTGTTTGCTTGCATGTATTGTATCGGCCCGAGAAATCGAACCGTCACTTGAGGTGAAAAGTAGTGTATTTTAATTAAAGAGAAATTGAGAATTTAATTATTGAACATTGTGGGTTTGGAACCCTTGACCTTGGAGTGGTTGTTTAAAAGGAAATTAAAGATTTAAATGTTGTCTCCACTAGGGCTTGAAGGGTGTATTTTTAGAGGATTTTATATAAGCAAAATATTGGAATTTCCCTTGGCTCTTCACATTTCAAAACCGCCCAAGTGTGGCCTTTGGCCTTTCATCTTCGCTTAGTCTCTTCCAACCGAAACCGTCCTTGCCTCTTCATTCCAGCCGAGAACTCTTCCATCTTCACAAACAACCTTGCCTTCTTCGGTTTGTCTCTCCCAGCCGAGAACTCTTCCATCTTCACTCAAGCAAATTGGCCCTTGTTCTTCGTGTTTTTCTCCTTCCAGACGAGAGGTTCTTCAACCAAGCAGCCGTCTTCCTTGCGTGTTCTTCTTAAAGCCGATTCATCGTTGCAAGGTAATTCTTTTCCGTTATTGTTCTTCTTCAGTTTCGTTTCGTTAGCGGGTTGGATTGATTGGGGTTTTGTCTCACGGATTATGGGTTTCTGATTGTATTCTTCAGCGAGTGTTCTTCAGGATCATCGAATGCCCAGTTTCGCTTAGAGGTTCGTCAGCCTTCGTTGCCGTGACTTGCAGATCGTTAGGTAACGTTCCGGTCTGTTCTTGTTATTGATGTTTCGTCTTCCTTCGTTTTGTTAAGGGTTGTTTCTGACTTGTTGATGGTTTATGGCTTGTGTTGTCTTGTTCGCTGTCGACGAATCAGAGGTTCACTGCCGACTACAGTTTGGTTGCCGTGGATACTCCAGCGAACCGTTCGCCTGTTGTTTTCAGTATTCAGATTCGAGGAAGTTTGCCTGTATCTGTTCGTTAGTCGACGAACATAAGCCTTGTCGCGTGCTAGCAGCCGAGTCGCTCAGAATTCGTTCGCCTTCGTCTTAACGGTAAGTCTTGCTGTTGCCTTCGTATTGCAGTATTTGCGAGTCTTTCGTTAGTGATGAATGTTTGTATGTTTGCTTGGCTAGAATTAGAAGTGTTGGCGTGCTCCAGTAGTCAGTTGCCAGATTTCGTCTTCGCTAGCTTCGCTACAGCGAAATCAGTGGCAGTAGCAGTTTACAATTCCGCTAAGGTTTTCACTTCTTAGGATTGTCTTGATAGTCGGCCAAGGTAAGGATTTCTTATCGCGATTCGTGGACAGTTCGTTAGCGCCTGAATAGTTTTATATATATTTGATACTATGATGCATGGCTGAATTATCTGTTGATGTGTGATGAATGTTATTAGATGATAAGTATGTAATGATGTTTCCATGCAAGCACGTTATTCATGAATTGTCTGAATTAGCACCATGTTAGGTGTTTTACTATTATTCAGAAATGTTAGGACTTGCATGTACATATTTGATGATGACTGAATCAATGTTATGTATGTTAGCCTAGAGATGTAAGAGTCATCATCCGGACTAGTGCGTCAGTAAGCACCCAAGCAGAGAAGGCCAAAGGTTGCCTATCATCTCTGACATGTCCCCATAGTTTAGCTAACCATGGAGGTAGTCCAGTCCACAGTCTTGGTGAGTGGCCAAAGGTTGCCTATCGGGTTGGGAAGATGATGATGCTAGTTTCGTCCCCAACCGTCGACACGATCTCAGCGCGTCGGCAGTAGCCAAGATCTGCCGCCTGTCAGGGCTAGGAACGATCCTTTGAGTGTAAGCCTACTCAAGACGTTTCCTGGCTAAAGGCGTATGGTGCCAAATGGCTGACAACAGTTTCGTGCCGAGGTCTCGAACCCCTGTTGTCAGCGACACCAATCCCAGTCTTAGAACATGCGAACCTGGACCAGCTCAGGAAGCCCTAGACCCAGCTTCACCTGGTACCAGTAGCATGTGATACATGCTTATGCTCATTATAGCACCGAGTGGAGAGCTCCCTCGGGATTGTGAGTTCGGTGTATCCTAGTTATCAGTTTATGTATGTTATCAGTTATGAATGTTCTCCAGTTATGAATGTTATGTATGTTATCATGTTATGTATGATATGTTATGAATGAAGCATGTATGTTAAGGATGTAAAGAAAGTTATGTAGTAGTACCTTATATACGTTTAGCTAGATGATGGTAGTTAGGTTGCTCACCCGTTAGGGGATTCTTACTGAGTAACTTAGGTTGCTTACCCTTATTATAAATGTGGTTCCACAGGTAACCAGGACGAGCGGCGCTGATGGCTCGAAGAGTGGAATGGATCATGGGGTTTTTTATTGTCTTAAATAAAAGTAGTTGAACACAGAGTGTGTTTTAAAGTTATGTTTTCATTGCATTCTGTTAGGGCACAGAGCCCTCAGGTTTTATGAACTATGGTTGTCTGCAAGCTCCTTTGATTTTAAGTGTGACTGAACTATATATATTATTTTAATTAATATCTGGCCAGAATGCTTTATAAATGTTAAAGTTTTAATTCGAGCTTGTTTTAGACTTCCATTACTTTATGTTTTACCGCTTATTCAAGTCATGCATGTAGTAAAGGCGTAGGGTTAGGACCGTATTCGGGTCGGGTCTTTACATGTATCTTCTGGCTAGATGATGTATTTATCGTATTGTACCCCGGTTGGGGATTCTTACTGAGTGACTCGTCGCTCTCACCCTGATTTTCTGTGGTTTTTTCCACCAGGTAACTTGGGACTACGACTGGATGGCTAGTGGAGGCAGTTGGAGGATCATGGGGGACTGCTTCTCTGATTACGACTATTACCTTTATGATTATTTTTAAACTCTGATCAAAGACATGTTTTACTTTATGAACTGGAATGCATGTAGAGAGGGCAAGGAGCCCTTAGGTTGTTTTCCCTTGAATGTTCATCTGGATTGAGTTTACGAATTTAAGAAAGAAGTTTATTTGTTTTAAAGATTTCTCTTGCCAGGGATGAATGTATTTAAAATGTTTTAGAACAGGTGCTTGGAGATAGGGACAGGTTCTTAACTGTGAAATGCTTACTTTGTTTTTATGCTTTTGTATTTATGGAATCCGGATGTCGTTCATGTAGTATATTATTTTAATTTTTAAAGGCATGCATTCGTAAAGGCCTAGGTTTAGGACCCAATTCGGGTCGGGTCTTTACATAAATCGTCTATAGAAACCAACGTGACCTAGAAAACTTCTCACACCTTTAACATTCCTTGGTGGTTTCAGTTTTTCTATTGCCTCTATCTTTGCTCGGTCCACCTCCATTCCAAGTTTAGAAATCTTATGCCCTAAGACAATTCCTTATTCAACCATGAAATGGCATTTTTCCCAGTTTAGCACTAAATGTGTCTCTTCACATCGATTGAGAACTCTTTCTAGATTTGCCAAGCAGCTCAGGAAATTATCCCCAAAAATAGTGAAGTCGTCCATAAAGACTTCCATTGCCTCCTCAGTCATGTCCGAAAAAATAGACATCATGCATCTTTGAAATGTTGTTGGCACATTACAGAGTCTAAATGGCATTCTTCGGAAGGCAAAAGTTCCATAAGGGCATGTGAACGTGGTCTTTTCTTGATCCTGTGGGTCAATCATGATTTGGTTATACCCTGAAGAACCATCTAAGAAACAGTAGTATTCTTTTCCTGTGATGTGATCCAGCATTTGGTCTATGTAAGACAATGGAAATGATCTTTCTTCGTAACCTTGTTCAGCTTTTTGTAGTCCATGCAAACTCGCCATCCTATCACAGTTCGCATAGCGATCAACTCGTTTTTCTCGTTGCGAACGACAGTAGTGCCCCCCCTTTTTGGGCACGCATTGTATTGGACTAACCCAATGGCTATCTGATATGGGATAAATCACTCCAGCATCAAGCCATTTCAAGATTTCCTTCTTAACTACCTCTTTCATCTCGGGGTTGAGCCTTCTCTGATGCTCAACTGAATTTTTCACATTCTCTTCCAATATGATTTTGTGCATACAAAGGGTTGGACTGATTCCTGATATATCTGCCAAAGTCCATCCAATTGCCTTTTTGTGTTGCACAAGGAGCTGCAACAGCTGTTGCTCGTGCTCCTCCTTCAGCTTTGAAGAGATAACAATCGGTAATGTCTCCTTTTCTCCAAGATAAGCACATTTCAAATGTTCACGAAGAGGCTTCAATTCTAATGCGGGAGGTTCCTTAATTGACGGTTGTTGTTCACTTGTCGTATTTACCTCTGCATTAATCGACTCACAGTAATGCACAGTCTGCCATGTGTTCTTAGACATGTCATCATGTGTTTCCTCCTCTTCTTCCATCTCATCCTCAATCATTAGCAACTCCTTCCTTTGTTCAATCTCCACCGCATCTTCCAGTAATGCCTTCAAATGATTGATGTTGTAAACTTCTTCTGTATCTGGTTGCTTGATTGAGTCGAAAATGTTCAACTTGATATTTTGATCGTTCATCCTTAATGTGATGGTTCCTTCATACACATCTACCAGTGTTCGCCCAGTTCTAAAAAATGGTCTTCCTAAAATGATAGGAACATTTAAATCTGCCTTATAGTCAAGTATGATAAAATCTGCTGGGAAGATAAACTTGTCAACTTGCACCAGAATATCCTCAATCTTTCCAATAGGACGAGTTATCCACCTATCCGCTAATTGAATAGTTACCATGGTGGGCCTTGCTTCACCTATCCCAAACTTCTTATAAATCGACAGCGGCATCAAATTGATACTTGCACCCAAATCACAGAGTGCTCATCCAAGGTGATTGCTTCCTATCTTGACTGGAATAGTGAACTGTCTAGGATCTACTTCCTTTTACGAAATCTTATTTTGAATAATTGCACTGCATTCCTCATTCAATGCTACTACTTTGAATTCCTCAAATTTTTCCTTTTCCTTAAGGGCGTCCTTCAAGAACTTCATGTAGTTTGGCATTTGCCGCAAAGCATCAACCAAAGGGATGTTGATATGTAGTTGCTTCAGCATATCAGTGAACTTCTCGAAATGTGATTCATTCCTCTTTTTCTTGAGCCTCTGAGGGTATAGTGGTAGCGGTGGTTGGTAAATAGGTAAATGTTTTTCCACAATCGGCACATTTTCTTTGACCATAGGCTCCTCTTGCTCCGCTTCGTCCTGTGCAGTTTTCTTCTTTGTTACCTCAACAAATTCCTTATTTCCATGGTATTTTCTGAACCCCTCACTATCTCTCAAGGGTTTTCCACTCTATAGCTCTATTGCATTCACTTGTTCTTTACCAGGCCGCCTAGATCCTTCTGTATCTGACGCCAACTGTCCTAGTGGTCTGTTTTTTACATTTTCTGCAATTTGTCCTACTTGTACTTCCAACGCACGCATAGCTGCTATATGCGTTTTCATAATTGTCTGGATTTCTCCTAAGGTTGTATCATTCTTTGCAATATACTCCTGCAAACTCGGTTGGATTATCGGCTGCTGATTTCCATTTTGTAAAGGTATGCATTGCTGTCCTGTCTGATTTGAATTGTTGTTCTGTCCTCTCCATGAGAAATTTGGGTGTCGCTTCCATCCGGTATTGTAATTATTCGAATAAAGATCATTTTCTGTCCGCATGTTTGAGTTTCCAATGTAATTGACCGATTCTACATTCTCACTGTATTGCTCATACAAATGATCGCCTCCACAGAGCGCACAGAAGTTAGTGGTTGTTTGCTCAATCATTGCGGCCTTCTTTACAGTCCGAGGTGCGGTCATTTGGACATTCTTCATAGTATTGGTGAGTGTAGCAATTTGGGCCTTCAGCGCTGACATTTCACTGATATCATATTTTCCAGGTGATCTATCTCGACTCCGTCCTTGACCAGTCTTATGCGCATGATTCTTGGCAGTTGTTTCAATAATCTTATAAGCTTGGTTGTAAGTTTTGTCCATTAAACAACCCCTGCAGTCGCATTCATGACCGCCTTGTCCGTTTCGGACAATCCCTTATAGAAATGCTCTATCTGATGCGTATATGAAAGACCATGATATGAACATCTTGCCATAAGCTCCTTGTATCGTTCCCATGCTCCTCCTATAGTCTTATCATCTTCTTGTTTGAAGCTTGTAATCTCATGCCTCGAATTCATACTTCTTGCACTGGGATAATATTTAGCTAGAAAACTTTCGACTAACTTTTCCCACGAGATATCATTACGTAAGGTATTAATCAAGCGTATGGCCTTATCCCGTAAGGAATATTGGAATAGAAAAAGGCGGGTATCTTCTAGAGATACTCCAACTTCTTGGTTAGCATCACTAACCGCTAGAAATGAACACAAGTGCTGATGCGGATCCTCCGTAGGAAGTTCGTGAAATGGTTCATTAACCTTGAGCATGTTATACATATGATTGGTCAACACCCAACACAGGGTGTTGACCTCTGTTAAGTCTAGCCATACCTGGGTATGCAAGATGCTCGAAATTTCCAGTTTGTGCTCGTATGACTCTATCTCTTTCATCTACCTCTTGTGCTGGTAGGTTTTGATTCACATTTGCTCTAGCTCATTTGATCTAGCTCCTACACCCGCAGCTGCTGCTGCTAGTGGGTCTGCCGTCGCGTTTGGATTCCTCTCTCTCTTCTTTCGCCTTCTTTGCTTAGCAAGACCCTTGCGAATTGTCGTTCTGGTTCTGGATCAAACAATACTGCAATGTCATGCATACACAAATAAATGAAAAGCAAAAAGATGGAACACATAGAAAAATGAATTTTTTTTTTAATATATTCATATTCTAAACACTCTCGTCTTAAAATAAATTGACACATTACCCGACAATGGCGCCAAAAGTTTGATTGCGTAATTACGTGCAAGTGTACACGGTCTGCAGTAAGCAATAAGTAAATTATCGTATTTCCACATAGACTGGAATTTATCCAAAGGTGGTGTTTAGAATTGAAATAAAAGACAGTAAACAATTGGGTTTTGTATCGGATTGATGATATTGTGATTGGACAATAAGTAAATAAAAGTAAACAAACAATAGTTGAAATCTATGCGAGAAAGAGGGCATAGGGTAGGTATTATGAGTATAGCAGCGATGTGTTAGTGAGAGTCATGCGGTAAGGAATTTCTATCTTCCGCATTGGTTCGCATCAAGTCGACTTCCGCCGCGACTTGAATAATTAAACCGAGAGCATGAGATGTATAACACTGACGCATTTATTTCTAAATTCTGAATTAAAGTATTATAGATATAACACTAATCAGTTAAACATGCAAATTAGACTTAGGTCGTTTACTCTTCCGATTTACAACCTATTAGCTCGTGTGGATGGCCGGTCGACACTTACTATTAAATTAAGAACCAAAATTCCATGCCCTAGAGAATCCTTCCTAACTCTCCTTAAAACATACTACTAACACTCACTTTTCCCTAACCTCGCCTTAAGGAAGTTAGTTCATACCACAGATAAATAACACCCAGATAGTCATGGAAAACATGCTAAAATGTTATTCAACGATATGAAGTTCAAAGTAAAGAAAATAAAAATAGATAACTCCCTGAGATGTTCCTCGTAGCCGAGAACATTCAAATCTCACAATCGTTCAACTCCTAAAAATTCCGACCCTAAAAATATTACAAAAAGTTCTATTTATAATGCCTGCTAGGTCTTCAATCTCCAAATCTCCAAATAAGGTATGCTTTTAATTGCCCGATCCTTTCCATAGTTACGCTTGCCAACTTGGTCAAAATCTGCTCGATTCGAGAATCCTTTGATTACAACAATCCATCTCGTAATTGTCTGGTTAGTCAACTTCACGCTAACAAGTGATTCTTTCCTAAAGTGATTTTCTGTCGGCTCCCGCCTCCTTGATCGTGCGTCTTTTCCTTAATGTGGTTCCATGATTCTACCTCGCATTGTCGTTTTGTCCTGCGAAAATAACAAACAAAGTAAATCATGTGAAAGGCAATAAATCATGCTACTTTCAGTTATTTCATGCGTAATTCTCACAGCTTCGCATTTAGCTCCACAGATGCTTCGCATGCGTGATTTACACTTCTTTCCTTGTTTTCTCTCACTTGCAGCCGCATTTCTTATGAAAGCGTGTATAAAATGATGACAAAGCATGCGATTATCCGACTCTATTTTAGAGTCATCATTTCTCTTTGGGTTCGTGCTACGCTAAGTTTTAGACATTCGTCTTGCCCTCGAGTCATTGGATAAGTTCCACTTCAAGCCTGCTTGATACTTGGGTCGGAATGATTAAGTTAGGGATTATTCGTGTTGTTGGTTGTTTGTGTAAGTTTGGTTTCAAGCGACTTACTGTTGGATGCATCTTGTTAGGTCGAACAAGGTGAGATTAGTTGTTGGATTGTTTCGGTCTTGTTTAACTGTTAGGTTGAGCCAACGTGTGCTCCAGCTCATGCCGCACAGCCCTTCACCTGACCCTTCAATCTTCGGTTTGGGGTATTATTTCTTCGTTGTCCGCACTTAGTTCGCTTTAGGGGTTGTTCTACTTAGCTTAGATATTTATTATTGATTGTTTACATTTATTTGCTAGGATTTGTTCGTGTTGGTGTTCTGGAACCTTAGGAGTATTGTTTCTCGTTCGCTTGTCTTCTAATCCAGGTAAGGATTTCTTACCGGGTTGTGTGGACCCTGCAATTTATGTGTGATGCATGTGTGCTTGTTTGCAATTACTTGAAGCATGTTTAGTGGATAGGTTGCTATTTATCAAACTCTGTCTGGCATGTATGTTTGACTTCTTCTCATGTTAGATCCATGCTCGTTGTTCTGTTCCAACATGATATTAATTGTATTGTACCACGGTTGGGGATTCTTAGTGAGTAAACGTGCTTTACTCACCCTTATTCTGTGGTTTTCCACTAGGTAACTTGGGAAAGATGCAGTGATGGCTGGAGGCAGCTGATGATGGTTCATAGGAAAGAACTTCTGTTGCTTAATCATTTATTATTTTATGTTGAACTTTGAGTCAAATTGTTGTTATAACTATTTTCATTGCATGTAGACAGGGCACAGAGCCCTTAGGTTGATTTATGAATAATGTATGGATTCTGTTTCTTAATTATTAAATGAAGGATGTTTTTGTATTTAAATATCTCTGGCCAGGGAACTGTGTTGAAATGAATTTGTTGGAACATGTGGCTTGGAAACAGCGACAGGTTCTAATGTGTGAAATCTTTAAATGTTTTTAGTTTTCCGTTTAAAGTGATGAATCTGGATATTGTTCTGTTTATTTTGGGCTTTAAAGTCATGCATTGAGTAAAGGCCTAGGTTTAGGACCGTTATTCGGGTCGGGTCTTTACAAGGGATGTATGATTTGAATTGTCCAGGAACAGGTGCTTGGAAACAGGGACAGGTTCTTGGATTCATGAAATGATATTTTATTTGTTTAAATGAATTTGAATGAGAATCTGGATGTTGTTCTGAAGCAGCTCAGTTGGAAATGGAGGTAATTGGAAATCTGGGTTCCTCCATTGCAGTTCCAATCGCATGACGCGCTCCCTTCTCTGCAAATACGTCCATTTCATTCATGCTTGTCGCATGAAATGCATCACCTGGCTTCAGAATTCTCTATTCCTCCTATGCTCTTCCACATTCATACGCAACAACCTGTGTATTGCTCATTGTTGCCTATCTCTCTGTTGTCCTTCCTCCATCCCAACACTTCTTGGTGGTGTTGGTGTTGGCAATGTTTCCGTTAGGTCCTGGACTTGGCTCGGTTGTTGGGGTTTGCACGTTTTCTGTTGTTAACTTTGGGTTAGCAGGTGGTGGCGTTTGCTCGGCAGTGTCCTGATGTTGGCTAATGCTTGAACCTTCAATTTATGTCAGGCACACTTCTTTTGTGCTGAGGCGTCTTCTCAGCATTCTGGCTTTTTCGTGGGGCAGATGGAACTGCCTGCTTCTTTTGATAAGGCGGCAATCAGATTAATCTTGTTGCTACAATCAGCTCTGGTGTTTGGTCTGCTTGCAACCTCATTGTCATTTCCCGTGTTGTCAATTCCACAAGTCCTCTACTAGTGATTTTGAAGACACTCTTGACCTTGAGATCTTGGTCAACAGGGCTGCATTGTGCTCCATACTCAAGGCACAACATCGTAATGGAGTGTGTAAAGTATCTTGTCTTTCCACCCATCCACAAGTATCTCCTGATTTCCTCCTCCATGATTTTGCCGATGTCAATTGTAAAACCTATCATCATAACAAAAATTAGTAATAACTTGTGTGGTGCGATGGTGGTGTCATGCGTTGTTGGCATAATGCATGTCCTCAGCAGGTTATTCCAATGGTGTGCTTGGTGGTTCAGATGGAGGCTGGCTAATGCCTTTCCCATCTCAGCCTCTGTTCTTGGTTTGGTCACCATTTGAAAGCATTACTATGTGACTTATGCGGATGTGTCACGGCATAACGCTTCAACTTGCGGGGCCTCGTATCCCGGAAATTCGAAAAACTCATTCCAAACCTCGGCACTCCAATCGATTCTTCTTCCCGCTACACTCGAACTTCCATCTCCTTTAGCATTGGCATAAAATTCAGTTACCCACTTCCTTTTGGCATCAACACTAGGTCTATAGAATTTATCCCAGCCTCTCTAAGTTATCATGGCCTGAACCGTTTTTTGTAACCCTTCTTTTGCGAAGCCTTGCTCTTGTAAGAATTTCAGTTCTTGCTTGTCGTCTTTCTTTGGAACAAATCCAGATGCTGCTTCTTCTGAGGTTATTGTCAGAGTTCCACGCCTCTTCCTTTTCAGAGATGTAGATGGTTCTTCTTGGGAAGGTTCGGGGTCAGCAATCTTCTTCCCTTTCTCCTTCCTGGTCAGCTTTCTTCCCTTCTTAGGTAGTGTTCCTTCCTTCGCATCAAACCTCCGAGCATACTCTTCATCCTTTCATAGCATCTCCTCCCTTGCTCTGCCTTCTCTTTCGTTGATATTCTGCTTGATTTGTCTAATGGTCCGTAAATCAGCCTCCTCATCCAGCATATCGTTCACCGTCAGCACCATGGCCTCAACAGTCTGGGCGATTTCGGCGTCTATCAACTGTTGTTGACTTCCTTTTCTCAAATTCTCTCCGGCTTGATCTCCAGCTGCTGCTTCGACGGCACCTGCACAGATTCCTTGCCCTCAATCGACAATTTCTTGAAACGTTGTTCCTGGTCCTTCGGTACCTTGCGCCACAAGTTGCTCGTGGTCAACTTGTCCCGAGGTCAAAGATGGAACATTGCTGCTTGATGTCATACTTCGGAACCTGAAATGAATGTTAGTACAAAGAAAGAAGTAAAAGTAAAATAAGAAAATTTGCCGACGATGAAATCGAAAGACGAAGTGTCGACAGTTGTTAGGGTTTCAGAGAATTTGTAAGTAAAATGCAAGCGTGAATGAATCGATTCTTAATACTCCTATTTATACTCATGCTAAATTTCAATTTTTGAAAGTTATCGTTTTACCCTTAAATTATGCGGCAGACGCCCAACGAAAAATTTTCTTACTGTTGCATGTCGTCGCTTCGGTTGTCGTCTCTTCAGCGTCAGAGTATAATCATGATCGGAAAAAAAATATAAAAAAAATGATGATAAAAGTAAATAAAAGAAATCTACGTAACTAAATCCTAAAAAGTAATCAAACATAGAGTCTTCTTAGTAAGAGATGTGTATGATAACGTCCTGGTCGCACTGCATCAGTTTGTACTAACAGATGTGACTTTCCCAAT
Organism: Sicyos baderoa; assembly: GCA_037832685.1. Taxonomy (NCBI): domain Eukaryota; kingdom Viridiplantae; phylum Streptophyta; class Magnoliopsida; order Cucurbitales; family Cucurbitaceae; genus Sicyos; species Sicyos baderoa. The sequence continues at coordinate 3,250 of JBBMEF010004590.1, read as the reverse complement.
GTCAAAAATGACAATGCGATTTCGCATCCCAGGGATGCGAAATTTATGAACTCTTTACCTGGCCGGTTTTGCTAGTACCTTCAGGTGCAGAAGATATGGATATTTCTTCTCTATCCCTTAGCTCCACTGATGCAATTTTCATCCCATCAGAATCATGTATGCGAATAGATAAGTGAAATTCCGCATTTGTAAAACTACCTTTAACTCATGCCAAATTATCTTGCCAATCCCCAGCAACGGCGCCAAAAACTTGACCGCGCATCACGATGTGGTACAGTGGTAAGTGAATAGATCATAGAAAGATAATATTTTATTAATTAAAATCTCTCAGTTCGTAATCGCAACATTATGCAAGTATACGTAGTCGAGAGTGTAGTAAGTGATAAGTATTTATATTTATATCGATCCCACAGGGATTGGGTTGAGTTCGATATGAGTTAAAGGTCAAAAAGAAAAGAAAATATTTTTTGGAAAGGATTTTTGGATTTGAAAATGGATAAAAACATGAATGTAACAGAATAATAAACATGAATGCAGATACGATTAAATGATGAAATTAACACAGACAGACATGTGATGCATGGTAAAGTGAGCTTGCACTTCCCTACAAACAAGTGCTTCCGAACTCGTTGATGTGAATCCCGACTTTCGCTGCGGATTCACATGAAATAACCTCTGGGCTTCGCACGCGCTAGCGGAACTGCATTGGTTCCCTCTAATGGAATAATAGACATTACTCCATACTAACGTAACCTGTTCGGCCATCCACCAGTTTCATCTTCCGAATTCACTGAAGGCAAACATGCGTGGGTAGCGATCCGACGCATCCTCCATAAGGAGAATTATGGCATTGATTTAACACTTCTTCAATCTCATTTTCTGAAACCCTGCATCTTTTTATGATGTTGTCAGCACATTGTTTGAACAAAAAGGGCTCATCCCAATAGTAATGCTTCACATCAGAATAAAACTTTTTCCTTTGTTCCCTTGTTAATTCTAGTGGTATAATGCCGCTTGCAAGATAATTCACAAAGTCTGCAAACCATGGTCGTTCTGCTAAGTCTACTGTTGTAGCATTAAACAATTTCTCATCTAGAAAATTTTCAGCTATCTGGATTTCTTTCCCTTTTTCATTTACTTGCTTCAGTCGTGATAAGTGATCAACAATCACATTTTCGCTGCCCTTCTTGTCTTTCACTTCAATATCGAACTCTTGAAGCAACAATATCCATCGAATCAGTCTAGGCTTCGCATCTTGTTTGTTCATCAAATACCTGATAGCAGCATGATCTGTGAACACTTTTATCTTCAACCCCACTACATAAGATCAGAATTTCTCTAATACAAACGCAACTGCTAGTAACTCTTTTTCAGTGGTGGTATAGTTGAGTTGGGCTTCATTTAATGTTTTGCTTGCATAGTAAATTGGTTGAAATAGCTGTTCTCCCCTTTGTCCCAAAGCAGCTCCTACAGCATAATCACTTGCATCGCACATCAATTCGAACGATTTTGTCCAATCTGGTGCGATTATGATTGGTGCAGTGGTTAGAGCATTCTACAGCGCATCAAATGCCTTCGGCATTCTTCACTAAACTTGAATTCTCTATCCACTTCAAGCAATTCACATAACGACTTTGAAATCTTTGAAAAATCCTTGATAAATCTTTGATAGAACCCAGCATGCCCTAAAAAACTTTGAATGCCCTTGATATTACTGGGTGGTTCCAAATTTTCAATAACTTCAATTTTTTCTCAGTCCACTTCAATTCCTTCCTTTGAAATTCTGTGTCCTAGAATTATGCCTTCCTTCACCATGAAGTGGCAATTTTCCCAGTTTAACACCAAGTTAGTCTCAATACATCTCTTCCAAAACTTTTTCTAATTTGCTCAGGCATGAATCAAATGATCTTCCAAATATAGTGAAATCATCCATAAAAATCTCCACTATGTCTTCAATTAAATCTGAGAAGATGGCCATCATACAGCGCTGGAATGTTGCTGGAGCATTACAGAGTCCAAAAGGCATTCGCCTAAATGCAAAAATCCCATATGGACACGTAAAAGTTGTATTCTCCTAGTCCTTTGGATCTATAGTAATCTGATTGTAGCCTGAGTATCCATCCAAAAAGCAATAAAACTCTTGACCTGCTAATTTATCTAGCATCTGATCTATATAAGGTAATGAAAAGTGATCTTTCTTGGTTGCCTTATTCAGCCTTCTATAGTCAATGCAAATTCTCCAGCCATTGACTGTTCTTATTGGGATCAGCTCATTCTCCTCATTTTGTATTACTGTCATGCCCCCTTTCTTTGGAACGCATTGCACCGGGCTTACCCAGCTACTGTCGCTGATGGGATAAATGATTCCAGCATCAAGCCATTTGATTACTTCCTTCTTCATAACCTATTTCATTGCTGGATTTAGTCTTCTTTGTTGCTCAATTGATTTAAAGTTCCCATCCTCCAGGTTTATCTTGTGCATACAGAATGATGGACTAATTCCCACAATGTCAGTTATCGTCCATCCAATTGCTTTTGTATAATGCTTCATCATTTCCAACAACATTTTCTCATTATCTGGGATAAGATCAGCAGCAATTATGATTGGCAATGTGTTCTCAGCACCCAAATATGCATACTTCAAATGCTGAGGTAATGGTTTTAATTCTAGACTAGGTGGCTTATTGATAGACGGCTGGCTCCATAGGTGCTTGCTTCCTTTCATTCAAACTCAATGGCTCAAACTGACTTATATTAAACAAAACATTACAAGCTTCTATTTCGTCTTTACTCAATGTTTCCAACATCTCGTTCAACGATTCTAACTCTTCTGATTTATCTACTATTTCTCGTTGATTTGCTGCACTAGCAAGAATAGCTTCTGTTGTACTAAAAAACGAACAATCCTCCACGTCAGATGGTTGCTTCATAGAATTGTCAATGTTGAACTGAACTTCTTGGTCATTCATTCTCAATGTAATTGTTCCTTTGTACACATCGACAAGTGTCTTTCGGTTTTTAGAAAAGGTCTTCATAAAATGATTTGTACGTCTTTGTCAGTTTCGTAATCCAAAATGATAAAATCAGCTGGAAAGATAAATCTATCCACTTGCACAAGAATGTCTTCAACTTTTCCTTCGGGGTATGTAATAGATCTATCTGCAAGTTGGATTGTGTAAGGACCCGACCCGAATAACGGTCCTAAACCTAGGTCCTTAGCTCATGCATGACTTTAAATGCGGAATAAATA
>JBBMEF010004562.1:0-25838 GCA_037832685.1 Sicyos baderoa | reverse complement strand
CACAATCACCCATCAAGATGCAAATAAAACCTCCATCTTTATCGAATGAGAAACAAAAAATTGAAGTATATTAAACTCGAAAATAATTAGAATAGCCAAACCTTGAAAAAGTTCACGAAACAGCTCACATTCTTGCGCACAACAAGAAACACAATCATGGTTGTGATGACGAGATCTATTTGATTTTCAAAAGAAAATTTTAATATTTGTCTGTATATTTAATCTAAAAAGATAAAAAGAATCAGTTGAGGATTTCACTCCTTGATATAAGGAAGTAATAATATTTCTAAATTGAATAAAATGGTTGTTGTGGGGGAGGATCCCTCAATCTTAGGCTATTTGATTTATATATATATATATATATATTTTTTTTTTTTTGTAAGACTCTGCAATTGAGGGTAGTGTATTTTGGGGATTGAAAAACCTCCCTCACATAAAATAGCTATCCATTTTAATGGTCTCACTTGGTAGACATCTCATGATTTGTTTTTTAAAAAGTAGCCATTTACTACCATTACTCTAGAAATAAATTTTCATGTAGCTGCCATTTTTACCATTTCATTAGAATATGTAAGGTGGAAATTCATTGAGATTATAGAATTATAATCGGTTGAATTGTGTTCTAAGAGTCCATAGCTCAAGGATATTAGTGTTGTATCTGTAAACCAAAAATTTATAGGTTCGAATTCGATTGCTAAACTAAAAAAATAGAGTTTATTTCATGTTTGACCAACAATAATTGTTAAAGTTTTGTATTCTTTAAATAAGTTACGTGCTTACCATTATTATTTATATTAACATATAAAACTTTATTGTGTTTTAAGTATAATTTATCAAAATTTTAAGAGTGACATAAATTCTCTTAAAATTATTATTCACTCAACCCATTATTCTGTATTATTGACAATCTTTTTAATAAAAACAAATTTTTCTCCATTTATGAATGTAGCTAACATTACCGAATGGGTCAGTGGCACAATGGTTTCATTATTTGAATGTAGACAAGTTCAATATCAACGTCATTAACATCAACGTTATTAATCCACACACATTTCAACTATTCTAACGAAACAAATGACATAACTCCTAACATATTTTGTTGTCAACTTTTTTTATAAAAGATAATTATCGATTAAATTCATAACTTTTATATTTTTTAAGAATCTCCTGACTTCATAACTATTAAAATCATTTTGTGTGATTGCGTCTCATAGTTTTGTTCTTTTCAGATTGTTGATTACATTTATGTCACAACAGTTCAAATAAACTATAAATAACAAATGATTTAAGAAAAAAGAAAAAAAAAAGTTAACCAAATTATTATTATATTTAGAAAATAGAACCATTTTTATAAAGACACTTGGACTTAAAAAAAAAACTAGCTCTTAAAGACACCATTTCCACTATCACCAATCAATTTCATACCAATTATTTCCACTCCCATTTGGCACACCAATCACAATATACAAAAGTATTGACCAAAACTCCTTTAATTAACTAAAGGTTTGTGGTTGTTCTTTGTGAAAAGGCTTGAGAATCTTTTGCTTGGCCCCTCCTTGGAATCAAACTACACCCATATGTAATTCATTAAGAATAGGGGTCATTTTTCAAAAAAAAAGAAAAGAAAAGAAAAAAGAAGTCTCTCACTTTATTACAATTTGGTTTGGCCTAATTTAATTAATTTGGTTGAACTTATCATCTAAATATAGTTTTTTTTAGATAATCATCTAAATATAATTGACATATTTACTTGATAAAATTACCCAATTAATTCGACCAAACCATATTTTAGCAAAATCATTTTCAAATACAGAAAACACCTTTAATTTATATATACAAAAAATCATCAATAAAAAAAAAAATTGATATCAGAACTTTCATTTAGTTTGATTGAAATCACTGCTCGACAAAGCATTGAACAAATTATCTTGTTATAATTGAAAATGAAACATTAAAAAAAAGATGTTTACATAAATGAAATCATATATTTGAACCCATGCTTCATGGGAGATAGAACCTAAGTTCAAAAGTTTTATTTTGTTTTATTTTATTTCACAATCTTTCATTCAATCATGCTATTTTGTACAAAAAAAAAAAAAAAGAGTAATTGTTCAAAGCTTTTTGATTTAACAAATAGAAAGAAACAATACTAATAAATAATAAATAATAAATAAACAAGAAAAGCACTCATCCTCTTTTTCCCCTCCTTTTATTTTTCTCCATTGTTAGTGAAAAACATTTTACATCATTTTTTCCACATGGGACCAATTCCATGAATTATCGTTCTTTTGAAATCAAGTTTATTAAGAAAAAAAAAATTTCAAAAATAAAACGCATGTAAAAAAAAAAAAAAAAAAATCAAACTGGGAGTTCGAAACTATAAACTCTTGATTATTAAGTCGTAAAAGATCTCACCAAAACTTTATCCTTTTAACAAAATTTTATGATCAAACAACACTTGTCTACATACCAACTTTATAATTATAATAAATGTAAAAAAAATATTATAATTGAGATAAATAATTATAATATAATCTGCTAGTTATTATATAACCGATAGTCTAAACCTAAGTTGAATGGTTATAACCCTATTTCAATCAAACAATTAGATGATTATGTTCTGATAATATACTCAAAACCCCATTTCAGTTTTGTTGAGTGTTTGCTTTTACGTTAATTAATTAATAAGTTTAGTCTATGAACTAACATTAGTATATCTAATAGATTCAACTTTAAAACCTATCTAATAGGTTTCACAATTTTCAAATTTGTGCATAATAAAATATTAACATATTCAACAATTCCATAATATTGTGTACTACTAATAATAATAATGATAATAATAACAATAATAATAATAATAATAATAGACTTAATTTTCTAAGTTCGTAACTTTTATTAAAAAAATATAAAGTTTATCTTCAAAATCAATTGACAACCAGAAGAGTAACCAAAATCTCTAATAATATGTATAGGACTTCCCACACTTTTCCAACGTGAGACAGTTGTGAGATTCTAACAATTTTTTCAAATAAGATAAAACTAAAAACTTACCTTATATTTAAAAAATATGGCGATTTAGTAGTCAAAGAATCTTAGAAAACTAATTACATGTGATAAGTTTAATACATTGTAGTCAACAATCGAGGAATGACTTTCCTACCGATTATATTTTGACATTCAAATATTATAAGGTCAGATGATATGTCTCATGTGACATTAGTTGTGAGGTGCGCTAAAGCTAGTGGAGGTAGTTAGATATGAACTCAAGAACAAATTATTAATAACATAACTTAAATTAGAGATGTAAAAAATTGATAACTTGAGCAATATGGACTATCCAACCATAAGGATTGGATTAAATTATAATTTAAAACCTTTTGTTGGGTTTAATCGATTCTTAGGTTGTTCGATTGTTGGCGGGTTCAAACCCAACTACACCTGAACTAAGAATAATATTTTATTAAATATATATTTACGAGTGTAAGATTAATTTTAATAAGAGGGGATTTAGCATACTTAAAAAGAATATACGTTTATAAGATATGTAATTTAAGTTTAAGTATAGTATCGTGTAATTTATTTATTTATGTTTTACATATCTAAAATGTATGAACGCTTGAATCTTAAAGAAAAAAATGAATACATCATAAAAACCCAACCCAAATTAACTCGAAATATAAGTTGGATTGTTTTATTACGTAGAATTGAATGAATTAACTGATTGATCAACCCTAAAAATTTAAATTGGTTCAAAAAATCATTTCTTTAACCCAACTTGATCGGGACCATATACATCGCCCCAACTTAAATGGGTCATTCGAGCCTCCTAGATGATGGAGATCATCTCTTTATTTGGGCTACCAATTATTATCATCCCGACATAATTACTATTCATTGTTTTGATAAATTATTATTTATTTTAATCACTATTATATTTTATCTACCAACCATTACATTCCCTTCAAACAAGTAGAGTAGGTTAATTACTCTTTAACTAATCACTCTCTAACTATTATCGACCCTTCAAACAAAGATTAGTCTCTAATCATTATATACTTATTTTAAATGTGAGTAATGATTATTATTCACCAATGATCAGTCAACCATAGTTTATCAATTATCATTTCCTTGCTAACACAAGAAACAGAAAACTTGTGATAAAAGCAAGGAAGCAAGTTGGGGAGTGTCACACCCATCATTTGTTGAATATAATTGATCATGATTTTATTGCATTTGCATTTTGACTTTGGTTGCTTTCATTATTTCATCCACCCTTTTGGCTTCCTACTTCAATTGATTGGACTATGTAAAAAGTTCTTTCCTTTTCTTTTCTTGATGAACTTTTTTGGAAAAAATGTCTTTTTAGTCTTTTATTTCAAAATTAAATATTTTCACTTTTGATATTTTAATAATGCTTATTTTTAATTTCTGACACAATAAAATCATTAATTACATAAAGCAAAGTTGACTATAATAATAATTAGATTAATTTTAAATTTTAATATATTTATGAAATAATTATTTTAATTTTTATGTAAATTTAAATTTTAAAAGAAAATAATAATAATAGTAATAAAAAAGTAAAAAACTTACTATTATTGAAATGTTTTGAAAAGAAGTAATTAATTTTAAAATATAAGAATCAAAATAAAAACTAGATCACAAATAGGTAATTTTATGTTCTTTCTTTTTCTTGTACGAGAGAACTCTACACAATTCTCAAAGTCAAACTGTCTCAAAATGATGATGCTTTGTATTGATGTGAGTTGTTGCCTTATTCCTTCTTCAGGCTCTTCTTTTTAACACAATGTCACTTTCTTCAAATGACCCTAAGTCATTCTTCGATAATATAAAGTTTATTTTATTGAGACGATAGATCCTTCAATATGCCTCTCAAAATATCATTTTTATAGGATAAAATATTCACTTGAACCTTAGGAGTGCCATTTAAAATAATAAAAATGATATGATATTGCTTACTTAAGACATAAAAAAGTCTCACTCTTTTAAATAATAAGATGATCAGAGCCGAATCGATCTCTATTGATATGATATTGTTTGCTTACGACATAAAAAAGTCAGTAACTTTGTTTTAGGTTTTATTTGAAAGGTCTCATACTAATAGAAATGATTATTCTCACTCATATATCCGTAATTTTTTCCATATCTAATCGAAACTATCTTATTTCCAACAATCCTCTTCTAAATAAAGTATCACCGATTCTTTACTTGGGCTTGTCATTTTTATCTTTGACACTCGTATATTCATTGCTCACTTCGTGCCAAAGATCTTATATTCCTTCAAATAATCATCTATCCGTTTAACACACATCGAGACAATTCCTCTCCTTGCGAAACCAATTTGACCTTGAAGAGAAGACAAAATGGGAAAATGGGAAAAACAGCAAAGCAAAGCATGGGAAGTAGGTGACTCTAGTATGTAACTTGAGACAAATAACTTCAATCATATCTTCCTTCAACCCCATGCCACCGACTCACAAACGTTTTCATCCGTTGATCGTTTGTTAGTCATTTGAATTTTATGAGCTCTGACCATATAAGATAATACGAGGTTTCTTTTCAAAATTTATTTTTCAATTATTGTTATATTCATTTTCTTCTATATCTCATTCCTTCCAAACTATTTTTCCTACTTTCTTTCTGTAACCACTTTTCATCCCCTTGATCATTATTTGTACTCCAAACTATTCATTTCATAATTTCATTCCACGTTTACTACTTTCCATTCCATCCATATTCACACTGTTCTATTTTTTCCATAATCGTTCTCTATATCTCTCTACACCCTAAAAACATTATTAACGATAGTTCTGTTCTTTCCAAACGCAAATAATCATTAATTCAACTTTATTTTCATATTAATCATAGAGATAGATACCTCTAGAAAGAAAATGAGTGCAGTTCAATTTCTGACATAATTATGAAGGTGGTGTATTCAAAATATATGTGACTCATCCTTTTGTGAAATTGACACAGCTCATTTTTTTGGCTTTTCCTCAAACTTCCCCTAATTTCTCATTGGGGCTTTTCTTCATACGGTTGTCAAAGCCTTCCTCTTTTCTGCTTCCTTTTCCCAATTTGTGCATCATTGCTTCAAGGGTATGTTTTTATTTCCTTCAATTTGCTGTTTTCTTACATTTACAATCTCGGTTGACGGGTAGTTTCTATTTGGTCCTATGCTTTAAAATCAAACATCTATACCACCCCTCACACTTCGATTATACTCATTTTTAATTTTTGTGTGTCTTTGAATTTACATTTATATTTGTTTTTTTTTAATGTAATTCAGGCCGAGACCCAAAATAACTCATTTATCAATAATATTAAAATTTAAAATTAGTCTCGTCATCATTTTATTTGTTATGTAATAGATTAAAAGCGAACATGTTGTGACTTTTGAGTTTTAATTGAGATAAAAATAGATTTTAACTTATTTGTGAGTTTTAAATTTGAGATCCTGAAGTGTATCTTTTTCGAAATTCCAAGTCTCTAAGAACTTGGGCTACCCTTGGGGACTGTTGTGTATTATTATTGTTTGCTCTGAGGTGACTTTTAATTGATCTCTTCTGCTTCTCCTTGTTCTTATTGAGGCTCTCCCTCTTTGACAACATCATACATTTTTTTAGTCCTTTTCTGCCTTTTTGTTTCTTGCTTTATAGTTTATTGTATCATTTCTTGGTTTTCTCCCAACTGGGAATTGGAGTTTTACAAGTTTTGTTGGTTCTCTCTCTCTCTCTCTTTTTTTTTTTCAAACCAAGTTTGATTACTGAGAAAACGGTGGAAACCATGGAAATTTGTAATTTTGAAGTATCCTGGGGGCGTTTTGTTTGCTGCTATTGAATCCTAGACCATAATCGAATTCACCGGAATCCCTGATTATGCCATTTGGTTTGCCATTTTCAGTCATTTTTAAGCTTGAAACCATGTAAATATCAGAACTTTTTGTTTGATTCTCTTTTCTTCATAGATCATTTGAATAAATGGGGAAAAAGGGGCCTGAGGGGTTTTTTGAGACCTTGTGATTTGATTTCTGAAAATGATTTAAAAAAAAAAAACAATGTCATGAGGATGGACAATTCCCAGCTCACAAGATCATCAGGACAAAGATTATTTATTTATTTATATTATTATTATTTTCTTTGCTTGCTTCACATGGCTGCTTATTTAATGACCTGTTACTTTTATTTTTCTTTCCCTCATGAAGTTGATGTGCATCATTTTCTTGATTCACTGAAACCTATGGCTTAAAATCCATTTGTTTAATGAGCCTTTCTTGTGTTTTTCAGCTGGTTTTTAACTGAAGAAAAAAAAAACATCTATTACTTTATTTTGTAAATATTTTGGTTTTGTTAATAGTTTGGATTTTTGGTTGTTCTTTTCTTTACATGCTTAAATTTTTAGTCTGTCCAACTTGTCATTTGAGATCTAATCTAAAAGGAGAATTTTGTCATTCTTATTTACATTAGATAATGCCCTTTTGAAGCCAAGAAAATGGGTGGTTGTGTCTCTAGCAGTCAAAGCAATGGGGAATCAGTTTCTTCCTCATGTATGGGAATTGGATTTCGAGGTCGAAAGGGAACGAAAAGAACATTCTTGGACCACGATTATGCTCTTCAGAATCTTCCTTCTGCTCCCAACAGGATCTTCATGAATGGAAAAAGCCATTCTTCTTGTATTTTTACGCAACAAGGTCGAAAGGGCATAAACCAAGATGCCATGGTTGTGTGGGAAGTATGTTCTGTTCCTGTTATTCCATATATAGTTAGCTGCATTGAATTTTTGTTTATAGTGGTTCATTCCTGCTGGTTTTTGTAGGATTTCATGTCGGAAGACACGATCTTTTGCGGTGTGTTCGATGGTCATGGACCTTACGGGCATCTCGTTGCTCGAAAAGTGAGGGATACATTGCCTATAAGGTTGCTGTCATTCTTCGAGTCTTTTCAGTTGAAGCAAAATGACTCTGGTAAAACCTGTTTCCAAAAGAATTTGAAAACACCTCCAGATTGTGAGGATTCCGAGAAGGAAGGTTTTATCGAGGACTCGCAAAATTTGGTATGGAGAGACGCGTTTTTGAACTCGTATAAAGCTATGGATAAAGAGTTGAGATCACATCCAAATCTGGATTGCTTTTGTAGTGGTAGTACTGCAGTCACCATAGTTAAACAGGTTTGAGAAAAAAGATTTACTTAACAATAGTTTTGGTTTTCTTTTATTCTGTTTGTTTCTTATTTAGCTGTGTTTAGGGGTCCAATCTCTTCATGGGCTACATAGGGGACTCGAGAGCAATCCTCGCTTCGACGGATGTGAACGGTTTGACCGTTGCGGTTCAATTGACTGTGGATCTTAAACCAGATTTGCCAAGTAAGTCTGTTTCTGTTTTATTCTTGGTGTTTGAATCATGAGCTAAGTTGTAAATGTTTAAATCATCACTATGTAGAAGAAGCTGAAAGAATAAAAAAGTGTAAAGGCAGGGTCTTTGCATTGCAAGATGAGCCTGAAGTGCCAAGGGTATGGTTACCTTTTGACGACGCACCCGGTTTAGCCATGGCTCGAGCATTTGGCGATTTCTGTTTGAAAGAATACGGAGTTATCTCTATACCTGAATTCTCTCATCGTACGCTCACCGACGCTGATCAGTTCATCGTTCTTGCATCAGATGGGGTAAGTGCATACAATTTTTGTTTTTGCTTTATCTTTTTGCTTAGGCCCCGTTTGATAATTATTTGGTTTTTTGTAATTTAAGCTTATTTTTATTCAAATTTTCTACATTATGTTCCATTTTTTCTACCATGGTGAATACTAACCAAATTTCAAAAACAAAAATAATCTTTTGGAAGTTACTTTTTTTGTTTCTAAATTTTGATTTGGTTTCTAAGAATATAGGCAGGATGTAGATATCTATGTAAGAAAAAACATATGATAAGGGAGTTGTTGTAGACTTAAATTTCAAAAACAAAAACTAAAAACAAAATGGTTATCAAACGAGGTTTTAGATGTCTGATTGACCTTTGGTTTGCTGTGTTAGAATATGTAGTTTCTTTTGACACACTACTCGATCAATTTCCTACCAAATACGAATTATTAAATATAAAAGCATTTAAACTAACCAGAAATAAGCACATAAAAGTGGGCTAAATTTGGTCCGTCATTATGCTCTTCTTCTTCTTCAATATATCGTTGTCTTACTCTTGGACTTTTAGAACCTAGTTTCATTTGACATGATAAGGCCAATTATTATTTTCAACCCTTTTGAATGGAGTTTTCAAGAAGACCATACTTGATAGTAAATGAAGAGATTGTTTCCATGATCTAATCTCTCTTTGAATTGATGGCTGAAGTGGCTCTATATTGATGGTGGAATCAAAGTCATTATCATGTATGGAAGTTAATGTAGTATTTGTAGGTATGGGATGCGTTGAGCAATGAAGAGGTGGTTGACATAGTGTCCTCCGCCCAAACTCGCTCGTCTGCTGCGAGATCCGTGGTTCACTCTGCTGCTCGTGAATGGAAACTCAAATACCCTACCTCGAAAATGGATGACTGTGCTGTCGTCTGCTTATTTTTGGACGAGAGGATGGACTCCGAATCCGACTGTGACGAACAAGGCTTTTCATCTGCAACATTACGGAGTAGTCATTCGGGTACTGCTGTCGAATCTGATGAAGGCCAGAGGTCTGAGCCATACTTGCAAAGGAACAACACGGTCAGATCATCCGAAGAAAACAATACTTCCGTAGGATTACCCGTCGACGACGGGGAGACTGGCGATGCTGTACCTGCAGAAGATCATAACTGGTCGGGTTTGGACGGAGTAACGAGAGTGAACTCGCTTGTTCAACTTCCTAGATTCTCTGTAGAAAGGCCAGGGTCATAGACTTTATAAAATTGTAGGATTGTGAATCCAAAATGGAAAGGTAAATGTTTCAAACTGCTGCAAGGTTATTGGTTTGTGCAGGCACATTTTTGCCAATTGCACAAAAGTTAATTGCTTTTATGCCCCCCATTCACATTGCAAAGATTGGTTCTTTGGATTTCTATAATCTAATCTAACTTATACAATCAGTATGCAAAAGTAACCAATAATTCATCCTTTTGTATGCTAACTTGAACTTTACTCATAAGTCATTTATATATTCCAATTTTCTCACTTTGATTTGCAGAACTTAAAACCTTCAATTAAATAACCAAAGGAGGATATCTCATTAGTAAAATATTCATCATGAATATATAATTGTTTGATAAGAATGTCCAACCCTATTGTAGGATAGTATATAAACAAAATGACAAAAATGTCCAAATCCTATAATGAGTAGAATAAGGATAAGAAGTAATTGATTAGGTCTTGTTTAATCCCAAGATGAAGATGTTGAGAGAAATGAAAGATGATATTTCTCAATATTTGTTGAACAAAAGAGAAAATTAAAGAGTGAATCCAATAGATGAATATATTTCTATTGAATTTGAGGATGATGATACACAAAATTTATACTAAATTGTATCACAAAATATAATGTACTCAAATCTGGTGTCACAATTAAAAAAAAATTAAAGATCAAAGTATTTTTGCTAGTTCATTAAGAAGTAGCCAAAGTTTCCAACTTGCATATGATGGCGTCAATTGCAGTAAATATATTCTGAATTATGAAGGAACAAAAATAGAAAAAGAAAATTACATAAAAAATAAAGGTCCTACCGAGACTTGAACTCGGGTTACTGGATTCAGAGTCCAATGTCCTAACCACTAGACCATAGGACCATTTGATGTTTTGTATACATCATTTAAAGTAATATATTAAAACAACCCTATTGAGACCTTCATTTCTTTGCTTTGCTCTTCATCTCAAGTAACGCTACATTCACTTAATCCCAGTTTATAATCTTTGTATCGAAATGGGAAATTCTAGGACCCGGATTTCAATGTCACTTGCGGTTCCGATGATAATTTCAGGTTTGCCTTTTCTGGTGATTTTGTTAGAATCCGGTTGCTATTTCCTGAAATTAGGATGTGGGATTGTTGATGATTATATCAGCAGCTAATTCTTTGATTGATTTATTTATTGATCGATATCCGTGACTGTTATGACCAACTTGTGTGCACTTAACTATTGTTACTACGACATACATTGTACCTGACCCAACACCATTTAGGCCTTGTTTCATTTGTCGTTTAGAATTCGGGGATTTGGATTTAGAATCCGGGAATTTTGAATCAGTTGTTTGGTAAATGTAAAGATTCTAGGGGTTTTAGAATTTGAAAATTCGAAAACATAATCTTTTAAACAAACTAAACAATATTCTTTTTATTTTGGACTATCAATTCAACAAACTAAACAGGTAATCAAGATTCCGAGGAATTCGATTAGAGGATTGGCTTTCGGGAAATTCAGATTCCCCAGAATTTATTTATTTATTCAACTGCTCCTTTGCATCATTGTTCTGGAACTATATAAGGAAGTTTTTCAACCTGCCCATCACTCTTCATGCCGACCCTCAATCTATATTGTCATCTGTCTTGCTCGGGCATTCGTTCAAGAAGAAGAAATTATTATGTGAGCATTTTATCAGGACTTTTTGGTGGAATATATGGTCGTAGAGAAACATGAGGATTTTTCAACATAAATACTCTTCTTTTGACTGTTTTTTGGACACGTTTAATGTCATATCTTGGTGTGAACTTAACCCTCTTTTTAATTCTTATAGTTTTGAAACACTACTTAAGTATTGTAATTTCATGAATTAATAAAATTGTTTCTTATCGAATTTTTTTTTTTTATCAATTTATTTATTGTTATTTTTTTAATTCTTCGATTAATAGCTTTGGGAATCTTGGACTCGTTGAGGAACTGTCATTGTGGGTTTATATACTTATAATGTTTTAGTTAATGGGTTGACGAATTCAACGTTTATTGAGTGAGAATTTTTGAGGTCATGGATGGTGGGAAGAAAATGCAGAAGGCAATGGAGTAGTTTAGAGGTACGAAAATGAAAAATATAAAATGAAATAGGATATGTACATTTAGAAGATAGATGGTTGCTTTTCTATCGCTAATTGGTTTGAGTTTGAATTCCATATTTTCTAATAGGGTATCAGAGTCATTAAACCAAAATGGGTGTTTGATCTAGTAAAAACGAAAGTGAAATTCAATCCAATATTAACGAACCAAAAAAAGATCCCATCTTAAAAAAAATATGTTGAAGATCTCATGTCAAAAATATGAGACCTCTTAACCAGTAAGGACTTTAATTAAACATGATCTATTTTATAGGTTGTTTTTTCAATCAACCTCTGTTTATTACAAAGAAACTATCAGAAGGGGAAGAAAAAAAAAAAAAAAAAAATATGGTAGACAAATCTTATTGGGTAGGGACAAACAAGAAAGGATCATAGTTTTTATCAATGATTGAAAGATTCCCCTGTTTTAAACCACCTTGTTCTTTCACCCAATTCCTTTTAACTTCGATGCAAACAAATTACAGACCATAGAAATTTCCGACTGATTTCATGTATTTATTCTCTACTGATCCTCATTGTTCAATTCCCCCGCCTTCACTTCAAAGTGATTAGTCAACAATCTCTCCATCAATCCATATGGGCTCTCTTTCAACTGCTTCGGCGTCGCCGTCACGGCCGCCGCCGAACTCGCCAGCTAATTTCAAGATTTGTGTTTCTTATTGCGGCAAAGATGCTTCACAGGCCACCAACATCTCAAACTGGATCGATTTTTATGACCCACAAGACAATTCATGGAACAGAATCACGACAATCCCCGAACTTCCCAAAAACTATGCAATTAAAGGGTTTTCAATGGTTTCGATCGGCGAATCCATATATGTGATCGGCGGCTGCCTCTGTGATAAAATGGCATCGCCGGAAAATCGAAGAGCCGAAGTCCGACGACAGGTTTTACGATACAATGTGCGTGAGAATTTGTGGTACAAATGTGCACCGCTTATCGTCCCTCGATTTGACTTTGCTTGCGCCGTCGTCGGCGGAAAAATATATGTCGCCGGCGGAAAATGTCGGCTTGGCACTGCCACCGGAATGTCGTCTGCAGAATTCTATGACCCTGCATTGGACGAGTGGCGGTCGCTACCAGAGATGAGCACCTGCCGCCATAAATGTGTCGGCGTTTCGTGGCAGGGGAAATTCCACGTCATCGGCGGATTCGCCGGAAACAGTGATTACATTTGCAATATGGAGAGGAGTTCTGCTGAAGTTTACGACGACGAAGGATTCCGATGGAATTTGATCGTCGGAATGTGGCAACTGGACGTTCCGCCGTATCAGATTGTTGCCGTCGACGAGAAGTTGTTCAGCTCCGGCGACTGTCTCAATACCTGGAAAGGGCAGATTGAAGAGTACGATTGGAATTTGAATATTTGGAGTGAGGTCGATGGATCTCGTTGTGAGGCTTTAACGGCAACGAATTTTGTCACAATGGCGTCGGCCGGTGCTGACTTGTACTTTCTTGCTGGACGAAGGATGCCAAATCAGCCTTCTAAGATGACGTCATCTGTCTACGTGTTTGACACCTCAGCGAATGTTGACCCGTGGAGGAGTATGGAGCCTACGGAGGAAGAGGGCGAAAAGGAACTTTGCAGCCATTGTTGCGTGGTAATAGTAAGAGAATAAAAGTTATAATTATCTTTTTAGTCCCTGGTTTGGAGTGTATTTTGTATTTGGTCCTATAATTTAAAATCAAACAATTTTATTCATAACATTTTAATAATGTTCAATTTTAGGCTTTAAATATTTTTAAGTTTACTTTTATAATATATTTTCTAAATTTTAAGATTTAAAAGTAGTTCAATCATCATCATAGTCAACACTATTTCACATGTAACTAAAGATTTTTTTTATCTCGAAAATTAAAATTGAACATTGTTAAAATGTCATGGGACTAAAATTATACGCTTTGAATTGTGAGAGATGATAATGTTTTATTTTAAAATATAAGGACCAAATATAAGTTATAACTAAAAATGTAAATATATAAGGGACATTTCCATTGTAAAAATGACTACCACCGAATGATAAAAGTGTATCGATTAATAAAAATTATATAGATTGTGAATTTTGTCTTTGTCTTGTACGTTTTTATTTTTAAGTAGGGGAAGCCATGGATGACCATTCAAGTAAATATAAAAAATAAACAAAAACAAAAACGAAAGTGTGGTTATGGTATAAATATATCCATAAAGATCCATTTACCCTACTTGTCACTCACCCCACTACTTATGATATTATGTCACTAATTACTTGTACACCTCTTAACATTAAAAATATAAGTTTTTTCTATTTTTTATTTCTTTTTAATATAAATTGGGGTTGAGAGGAATTATCGCTCTCAAATAATATGAGAGTTAAATATCTATTTTCGAGTTCGAACTCGTGAATGTAAAAATGAAATAGATTAATATCAATTAAAATAACAACTGTGCTAGTGCTAGTGACTAATTCGATAAAAAAGATATATATAAGTGTTGGGAGCTCATAAAATCTCATTCTTATTAAAAATTCTCTCATTTTCTCTCTATATTTAATGAAGTTCGGGTAAAAATTAAAATAATGATTCCATCGATAGATTAAAATTTAAAATTAAATTAATTACTATTTTAGTTAACATTAATTTATGTAACTAATAATTTTGTTTTCTTATAAATTAGTCAGCATTATTAAAATGGTGATAAGATATTCCATTTTAAAATATAGAGATTAAATTGAAATTAGAATCCAAATTTAAAGGTTAAAAACGTTTTTAACTTCAAATGCTTCACTAACTATATATATTTTTTAAATTCAACGACAACATAACTTCTTAATTATTAGATAAGTACTCCGCTATAATTTCTCTTCGTATATATGGAAGCCTGAAACAATTACTAAAGGCCCTTTTTTGTGCCCTAAAGTCAAGGAATCAAATTGATATATATAGATTTCATAGGATGATATGATATGATGTGAGTCATTGTTTGAGGTGAAAATTTGACAATGATTTATTGAAAATTAGTATTTGAGGGATAGGTATGATAGATGATTTACTAGAAGTTAGTATTTGTGGTGTATGGATAATATAAGTTGGGATATTCATTCAAAAAAAAAAAATTGTAAATTGATCTTAATGATGATAATTTTAAAGTTAATAATTTTATGGGAGCAGTTATAGTTTTAGTTGATTGATTACAATTTAATTCAACTCTAAATTCACAAGTTTAATTCTCAAAATCAATATTTGAGTGAAAACAATAATATTCTATACGTAGGATTTGTGTGATTCCTCTTCTCGAAATATATTCATACTCATGTTTTATTAGTGATGAGAATACACCTAACCTCATTAAATTAATGTTTTTGTTGACTCTCCTTGAGTCGCCTTAAAACTATAAAAAAGAAAATGTGAAAATTAAAACCCGTAGAAATTTTATAAAAGCAAAACCACTTGTATCTTTAAGAAATTCAAATGGTTAATCCAAACATGATTGAGTAAATAATATCTAAAAGGAAATGTTTATGGAAGCATTAAGTATCTTTTCGAAGGCCTTTTCGATACATAATGTGAGTTTCTCCTGATCTATAAATCCCTTCTCACATGATAAAGTAATCCTCAAATTTTCCATGTAGCTTACCATTGTAATCATCAAACTCTGCAAAAAAAAAAAGCTCTTATTTTAGTTTCTATATATATGTAGGTTAGTTGATACTAATTAGATTCTTGTACACATTTTAGTATATATAGAATAGTATAACAACCAACGACTTTACACTAGTTGCTATACTAGGATCCTCATATTTCATTAAGTTTATTTATGAGTAACATCTAAAATCACCCTTTTGAGATATTTTGAGTTTAACAATAATTAGGGAGGCACATTCGAACACAATAACTATTTTTTCATGAGAATATATTGATATCGTTGAATTACTGCTCTGGTTGACATCAAACGTGTCATTCAATTTATTTCAAATTACTAACTTGAACGTCGTAATGTTAAAGACCTAATGCAATTCTCTAAACTCATTTTCTTTCATGTAAGTCTGACTCCAACAAATTAATTTTTTGGTATCAACAAAATGTAGATAGTAATTTTAACCCATACTTTCCATTTTGAACTATTCTTTACATGAATCCGACATAGAGTATGTGTATAATCGTATAATATGTTACATATGTTGCATTATGCATTGAACGAGTCTTTTTACCCTACGATGAGTAGTCGGGGGTTCGGGGGTGCGGGGGCAGCGCCCCCGACGGGGGTCTCGCATTATTGTATTTAGGTTTTAATTAGAGCACGTATATAAGCTCAATTAAAACCCTAGCCGTTTTTATGACATTTGTCTCTGTAAATCGCCTCTCTGAATAAAACTGTTTCTCCCTCTCCGCCCGTGGACTAGCCAACACAACGTTGGTGAACCACGCAAAACTGTGTGTTTCTCTATTCTTCTCTTCTCTTTTACATTTTCATTATCTTCGATTGTCGATTATTTGGTGTCCGTTTCATAACAATATATAATATGATTAATGTACCTGAGGTATGCCAACCACAGTAAAGTAGAAGCCTTTTGTGGAGTGACCACACAAAGCCATTTTCTCATTTGGCCCAATCATATTTGAGATGCACGCACTTGAATTGTGTATAGTCTTATACAAATATTTGGCTGCTACCTATATCATTAAAAAAATACATGTTATTAGAACTTATGAAAAATAATTCCATTTTCATGTCTATTAGGTTACCTAGGAGCATTCACTCAATCTCATTTTTCACGAAAACTTTTCATTTGTCTGTAACCTTAAATTCACTATTTATTTAATATAATCATTTTCTCCCTAATAAGTATCCACATTTTTTTTTTGCTAATGATGATTTACTAATTATTTCTCACCCAAACATAAATAATAATTCTTTCTACTAATAATTCACTCCCATATTTTCATTCTCTTTTTATAGTCATTCTTAAAAATATAGAGACCAACTTTTAATGAATAATAAGGTAAATTATAAATTTAGTCCTTAAAAATTTAGGACATGTTTGGCTTTGAGAGGATGGATTAGGTTGGGTTGGATTGGATTGAGATGAGAAGAGAAGATAAGTGAAATAAGTTTATGTTTGAGGGAAGAAAATAAAAGATAAAGTTATGTTTAATGTGATGGAAAGAGAATGGTTGAAGTTTTTATTTAAATAAAAAAATGAATATTTAATAATTTTTTAATAATAAAGTTATGTTTGATGTGATGGAAAGTGAATGGTTGAAGTTTTTATTTAAATAAAAAAATAAATATTGAGTAGTTTTTTAATATTTTAATATTTAAATAAGAATGTGGGGCTCACGCGTGGAGTTGGGTAGGAGTTGGATGGACTTATGGAAGTCCATGGGGGCAAACATGGAATAGAAGTCAAGTCAAGCCAACTCCACGATTTGTCCTTGGGGCAAACATGCCCTTAAAGTTTAGTCATCATAAATTTAAATGGTAGAATTTAATCTATTTAATTTGAAAAAAAGTTAAAATTTAGTCTCTATAATTTTAAAAACTAAAATTTCATTCCATATGATTGAATAAAAGCTAAAATATAGTCTTCGTTATTCATAATCCACTAGAGAATTAAATACGTGAAAACTTACTATCATACGTAAATGCGTATTATATGACTTTTTTTATCCATTAGTCACTTAATTCTTAATTTACATCATTAATACATAAATAATTAGCTTCCAATTATTACTTAATTTGCTAACAATTGGAACGACTACCAGAAGTACTATTTTTGAAATTTTATCATATCATAAGAATTTAATATAAGTTTCATCCAATCAAAGAAATTAAGTTCAAAGTGTAGGAACTAAAATAATATTTTAGTGTACCTCGGAGCCTCTAAACTTGTGTATCATTTCCATTAGCTTCCCAACAAAGAAAACAGAAGAAGAGTTTTTCTTTCTTTTGATCATTTTATGTGCGCCTTTGACGAATTGAATTGGATTTGAAAGTTCAGCTTTTGTGACTTTGGGAATATCAATATTCAAAAGAGTAAATCGATTCCCCCATGGGGTATTGGAATTGGGCTTCAACATTTCTTCAATAGACTTGTAATTTCCAAACATCCTTGTGTTGAGCAAAACCAATGCAGTCGAGTTGGATTGGGTTAGGTCGGGACAAGTCTCTTGTATGTATAGTCGAAGTCCCAAAAATATCATTCCTGTAACTACATCATTGATCGTCTGCAAATTTAACAATAATATATGAATGATTCTTCAATTTATTGAGTACTACCAATCACTTCAATTTATATTCTTCAATCAATGAGAGACTTCAAAGTTCAATCAAATACTTTAACTTATAGTATTAGTGTCTGACCTCAATTAGTAAAAAAATATAGTAAGAAAAAAAAATCAGAAAAAAAAAATGGAAGAAAAAAATGCACATTTTTTGTTATATTTCAAAAACTTTTAAAATGTTAGAAACTTTGCAATTAATCGAAAGCCTATAGATAATATTTTTCCTTGCAAAAATTAACAAAAATAACCTATCATAAAAAAACCAATTTAACTTTCTTTTTTTAGTATGATTGACTAAATTGGACATTAAAGTTTCAAGATGTTCTGGTTAGTAAATGCTTGAAATTTCTAAGGGATATATTGGTGGTTAATTATAAAATTTGTTGATATCTCCCAAGTTTAGACCTTAGTATATGAATGCAAATGCTCTAAATAATTCTAAATAGTGTGTAGTAACACCAACTATAAAAGTAGAATATTATTGTCTACACAAGTGGGTAACTCCAATTTTCCCCTTTAGAAATCAAAATGAAAGAATCATTAATAACCAGCTACCATCTAATTAATCTTCTAATATCCAAATTCATTCAAATGGGGTAAAATATAAAGAATAAAACAAAAATATAATCATTACCACATTTAGTTTGGATTTAACTTCTTTGATTTGATGAAGAGACCATGTCAAGGTTGAGATTGTAACAGGCCTCAATTTTCCATCAATGCCACCTGATCTAATTGGTGTCAAATCATCTTCAAGAACAGTGCTTTTAATTACACTCCAACCAAAATCCAATAATCCATTAATAGTAGAAAATAAAATTTGAGAAGCTCGGTTTAAAATGAACTCTGATTGGTTCGAGAATTTTCTAGAAGGAAAAGTTAAGGGAAGAGAAGAATCATCAGCTCTCTTTAAGCTAGCAATGAGAATTCCCATCATAGAAAAACCATCCCCAAGTGAATGATGCTGTTTAAAAATTAAATTCCCAATTGTTTTAATGGTTGGATGATTTATTATATGAACTTCCCACAATGGTTTGTTTTGGGGTATCTCTTGAACAGCTAAATTTGTTAAGTATTCATTGAAATATGAATCATAAAGTTCAAGTGACAAATTTAAGGGTAAATTAGTTGGTATAACAATGTGATCTTCAAGATTCACTTCAACTTTCTTCCATTTTCTCTCCCCATTTATGTCATTCACCTGTTTGAGAAAGAACCCAGATCAAATAAGATCAAATGACTCGAATAAAATGTCGATTATATCTATAAACTTTGAAAGTTGTATCGAAAAAAAATCAACATTTGTTATAAAATTTATGTGTAATGTATACATAAACTTTGAAAGTTGTAACTAATTAAAGTCAATATCTATAAGATTGTTTACTTTTAATGTGCATCTAATAAACTCATAATCTACTGATGTTACATGAGTACAACTCAAATAGTAGTTTTTACATTTAATACCCTCGTATGTGAGGTTAGAGGCTCAAATTATATATCGTACTCTATAGAAAATTCTTTACTTTTAAATATATGTCAAATAAGTCGTTGATTATTTATGACATTTACTATCAAATTGGTTATTAATGATACAATAATTTTATTTTTTGGTTGTAAACCAGTTTAACACTAATATTATAGGTTTGATCCCAAAAATTGGTATTTGTCTCATTTTCCCCGACATGTACTAAAAAAAAGAAATTATGACACTTTTTTAAAGTTAAAGTTTTACAACCGAAACATTTAAAAAAAAAATAATTGTATACGTCAATTTCAACATAATGTACGTAAGTGACAAATAGGTTCAAGACTCAAATATCTGCACCAAAGATAAGAGAGAAAAAAAAAAGCTCAAATTTTAATTTTCTTGAATGTAGTAGGAGCAATAGTAATAGTAATGTATAGAACATAGTAATAAGTTGAGAAGTTAACTTATAGTTCAAATGATATAATATATGACTTGGAGATAAGTTAACATATAGCTTAAATTGAATGATATAATATATAACTTAATAATAAATAAAAAAAATGGATGTTAAAATCATCTCATTTCCAATATTGTTGAATTAAAAAAAAATGTTGAGAGAGTACCATAATAGAACTAAAGAGCTGGTTGAGAGGCATGAGATCCCTCACAAAAGACATAATTTTGGAACCATCAATGGATGTTTCAAATTCCAAAACAACAATAACATAAGTGGACAACACAGAGCTATTGAAGCATTGAGCAGTTGGGCTAACTGGCTCAAGCAATTCATCTTCCTTAATCTCCATGAAAAAAACCTTAATACTTACCATGCTCTTCTACCTTCTATCATTTATATAAAAAAATGTGTCCTTAAAGTTGTTGGTTCACATTCAATTCCAAACCTTTCCTCTGCATATACAACCACCTTGGGAAAACCATAATTTCAACCCTAACCTGACCTGCCTATCACGATGTGACACGTGTAACTACCATCTAATAGAGGTAGACAATGATAGGCTTGACCATTTAATTTGTTGCATAAATGCATAAAGTTTTGGAGGTTTTATTTTAATATATGTGTGTGGTGAAATCAATTTAAATCTATTTTGACTATTTTTACCTAATATATTTGTCTTACCTTATATTGAATGATAAAATTTATTGAAAAGAAATTATATTTAAGATATGCTATCATCATAAATTAAATTCATAATTTTTAGACTTTCAAAGTGTATTTTAGGATGAATTTGGCAGAAAGGAAACTATAGGCCTTGTTTGGATTGTGGGCTGGGATCAAAATTTTCTGGAAGTTCAGTACCGTAATCAAATTTCACGAAATCTTGATTACGGCGTTTGGTTTGTTCTATTAATTATCCAAAATCAAAAAAATGTTGTATCGAAACTCCAAAATCAAATACCCCAAACTTGTTACATTTTACCAAACGACGGATTTTAAATCGCTGAATTCCCAATCCAACCCTTAGATTTCAAACGGCAAACCAAACATATGTGGGTTTTGAACGACAACATACAAAAACAAAGTGGTTTTTTCATCATCGAAAGTATTATCACTATGACAGCTGCCTTGGAGTTGGCGTACTAAAAGTAGCTTATTAAACTCTTATTGTACGGTTTCAATAACTCTCAATTGGAAAGCTTTCATTTCAGGTAATCTGGTATTTAGTATGCTTTTTTACAACTTAAACAAGTGTGGTTTAGTAGAAAAATCATTTTTGATAATTTTGTTTTAAATCCACACTACATATCTACACATAGAACCATTCTTTTATTTGAGTTTTTTTTTTGTAAAATAATACAATCAAATATATTTTAATATTCAATAAAATATTCCAACATTTAAATATATATTTTAATTTGTGTAAATATTCATTTATTTTCACACTCCATGTAATTATATTCAATGAATATTATTTTATTAAATTTCATAACTTCAAATAATCACTAACGTCGATAAAATATTAACACGTAAATATTATATCTTAATTTATGTAAATATTCATTTATTTTCAGACGTTCACGTAATTATATTCTATAGATATTATGTTCTTAAATTCCATGACTTCAAATACAACAATACATTCAAATATTTATACGTCTAAATATTATATCTTAATTTGGGTAAATATATATTTATTTATTTAATTTTTCTTTTAATTTTAATAGAATATATTTTAAAACTTTTTAATTTTACATGTATATAAAGAAGTCTCCTCCACCATTTTTCAACAAAAAAGTGAGTTTTAATCTTCATTGTTTAGACTTTTATTTTATTTTATTATTATTATTTTTTCATTCTATTGTTTAGCTTTACAATATTTTTTTAAAAATCTATTGTTGTATCTCCATTGGTATGTGGTCTTATATTTATTTTGTTAAATTATTTCATCTGACCTTCATCTTTCTTTTCTTTTGTTTCAAGGTTAATCTTTTGTACTTTTAAGACAATATATTGAACATTTAGAAAATAATAAAGCTCTTTGTTTTTTTTTCTTTTTAATTTGTTGTTGTATTGTATTATATTTATTGTTAAACTACTCCATCTAACCTTCATTTTTTATTTGCAAGGTTGATCTTAAGACAATCTTTTCAACATTTAAAAACAAAGAAACTCGAGGATAATATATTCTTCTATCTAAGTGCATGTACGTCTTAAGTTAAATTTATAAATAATATTTTTTATATACGTATTTTATCTTCTAATTTTAATATTAGTAGTGATGGTTGTTGTAAAAATGTATTATATTATGATCATATTAAAAATAAATGTGGTACATGAAAATATTTATTTTTTTCCTCTAAAATTGCAATTTTTAGTCTTATTTTTACCATCATAAAAGGTGTGTATGTTAGAGAATCAAATTTAAACTATTTTGTGCCAATTTGTGAGGAATAAACATATTTTGTTTCTCTCTTTTAAAGTGTGACTATATTGGTTATGATTTATTATTATTTTTATTTTTATATTAAAAAATTTACAATTTATCTTTTTTTTATATCAAATTTACAATTTATCTAATACTAGATTACAAATGATTTTAGGTTGAGAAAATGATGTTTAGACTATTATAATCAAAATATTAATTTTGTAATTTTAAATTTAATCCTTATTCTTTAAAAAAAAAATCCTTACTCATTCTCGATTTATTTAATTCTTATCTTTATAAATTATGTTATTAACAATCAATTTTTAAATTCTCAAAAAATAAAATTAATTTTTAAAAATAAATAAAATAGATATTTAACAAATTAAAAAAGAAACATTTTTTTTGAAGTTATAAATAAAAAAATATAATGAAACTTTATAATATTTTTAAGCATGAAATATATTATAAATAATCATTAAACTAAACCAACAAAATTGAACACAATCTAAATAAAAATGAAATTAATAAAGTTATATAGTCATGTAAATGTTTATTTTAACATTAACATAATTAAGAAAGTTTATTTTTTTTCTTTATCTAAATACTTTAAAATGTCATTTTATTTTTTTTGTTTTTTTTTTTTTTTTAGTACACACTTTATTCATTATTATAATTATAAATCAAATTTATTTCAATATTATCTTATCTTATCTTAAGGAGTGTTGAGAAAGTAATTATTTATTAATTTTTTATATCAAATAATTTTATATTTATTAAATATTATTTAATATCATATTTTTAAAATAGTTGTTCTTTATTTAATATTTTTGTTTTTTTTAGAATTAATATTGTTGTTTTATATCATTTTAACAAATAAAAATGTTGTGATATGATATTCACATGTGCAAGGCACGTAAAGTATTTTCTAGTTTAATTAAATAAGAGCTAATTTTCAATTTTAATAGTGTAGGGCGTAATTAAGAGAAAAAAAATCGACAAATGGTTATTACATTATGTACTTTGAAGTTTAATTTGAGACACTAAAAAGACCACTTTTGTTAAAATGTGAAGATAAGATTTGGAGTAAGCCAATTTAGAAAACAATTAATTAGGAATTAATTTCCTATGAAATATGACATCCAAATATTATAAGTCATGTCCCATAATATTAGTCGAAGTGCAAGAAAGCTAGTTCGAACAGTCATGACAGATATAAAATAATAAAAAAAAAACTGTTGGAAAAATCTTATTATTGACCATATATTTATGTTTAGATCTGAACTTATTGATGAATTCAAGAGTCCAGTACCTACTAATATTTATGTCTCAATTAACTCCAAACCTACACCATTCAATGTGTTAACAAAAGAAAAATGCCACCACATTTTTTCTTGTTGAGTTGGACCAACATAAACCTATAACTTGAAAGTAAAAAACAACTTTACATCATTTTGAATCACTTCTCACCTAATTTGTGGTTTGTCTCTGCAATATGTTATTATCAAAAGAGTTAGTATAGCATATTGATTTGGTTAATTTGTTATAATTCAATTCAATTTTCACAAGTTCGATTTTAAAAATTGATATTTGATTCTCATTTTATTTGAGAGTGATAGTATCCTATATATGGAGTTTGTGGTTTATCCTCTCCAATTTGAACTCAAAATAGAAATCAGTAAGGCCTCATTTGATAACCATTTGGTTTTTTGTTTTTCGTTTTTAAAATTTAAGCCTATTCTCACTCAAATTTACTATAATGTCTTCCACCATTCCTACAATATATCAATCTTTCTTTAAGAACGTAGGAGAATACTAACCAACTTTAAAAAAAAAAAAAAAAAAAAAGCTTCTACAAGTGTTTTTGTTTTTAAAAGTTGGTTAGTATCCTCCTAATTTCTTAAGGAAATATGAATAAATTGTAGGAAGGGTGAAAGACATGGTTGTAATCTTGAGTGAGAATAGACTTAAATTTCAAAAACAACAAACAAAAAATCAAATGATTATCAAACGGGGCCTTAAGTTATTTATTTTGTTGCTTAAAAAACTATTTAAAACCCCGGAAATAATACCCTTTTCTCCAATTCTTGTGCATTTAATATATGATCCCATTTTCCTAAAAAAAATAATATATGATCTCATTTGTTTGGATAAAGAGGTCAAATGGGAAGAATGGAAAAAAGACTATTTCTTATTTGAAATAACTAATAATCATTGTTTTAATGATCTCATTTGTCGGTAACAACTTTTTTATTCTCTTCTTAATTACTAATTTATCCTTTAAATAACTACTTTTTATTTTCTTCTAATTGTTTTTGTTTTTTTATAATTATTCTATTTATCCTAATTATAAGTAATGATTCTTCAATTCTAAAAAGAAAAATCATGATTCTCCTTATAATTATTTGTTCACACCCTAAAAACTTATAATCATTTTTCTCCATATTCTTTTCCAATCTTTAACTTAATAATTTTGGGAATAGTCTGAATTTAAGAGCACTGTTGGCTGTGTTTGGGCTTTGGCTGCAGATAAGGGTATAAGAGATATTTCCTTGTACAACTTTGTAAATAGGATATTCAGCACATTTAATTTGAATTGAAAACCTTTCTGGGTTTGGCTCTGTACGTAGTTGGTTTCTAAATATATTTTCCTTAAAAAATAAAGTCATCAACTTGTTCTCTTAAGTTGGTGCCTCTCGTTTGTCTTGACTCGACTCTTTTTGTTTTGCATCGATTTCTAAGACGAGGAAGATCTTTATCGATACCAAAAGTGTTGAGAATATTCTCTTATGATCATAATCCTAAAATCACCAATCCGTTTTGGGAGGACATTGTTTTTTCTGTGGTAGAATAGTTCTAAGTCCAAGGATTTTAAGAATTAACTCTGTCACCACTATAACGAGAAGTATCATATCTTTCTATTTAAACACTACTACATTAGTTTATATCACGAAAAAGAAAAAAACTACATTAATTTGATGTCTACATTGTACTCATGTTTTAAAATCTAATTTAAACGGTATAATCATATCTTCTATGTAGCACTACAAGAAAAATACTATTTGGCGACGGAGGCTATGACGACGGAAGCCAGTTCCGTCGCCATAGAGGACCTACGGCGACGGAAAATCACTCCGTCGCCGTTAATAACACTATGGCGACGGAATTTGATTGATCCGTCGCCATAGG
>JBBMEF010004553.1:0-25847 GCA_037832685.1 Sicyos baderoa | reverse complement strand
ACAATAATTAGTTATCTAATTGAAATTAATGTATATTTTTTATGAAAAATTAACTATTTGAAAATGTTATTAAAAAACGTTATAGAAAGTAAGATTAGAAAAAGAAATAATTAAAATAAAATGATGAATTTTTCCCCGCGGGGAACTCGATCTCCGCCAATTTTCCGCGGTGAATCCCCATCTCTATCCCCGCGAATAAAAACGGTAAATTTTGCGGGGATGAGAAATGATTTTGGTGGCGGGGATGGAGACGGGGAGGGCATTCCCCGACCCCGCCCCGCCCCGCCCCGTGGACATCTTTAATTAAGATAGCCTATCTTGATAGAAAAACAAACCTTCAACATAAATGGTCGTCGTAGACTTATTGAAGTAGCCTATATATGTTGACGACATAAATGAACCCATCAATCGAATAAACTCTTCGTTGACAATAATATTTACTACAAACATATTAAGCTCTATATCATTAGCCGTAAAACCATCGACATAATATTAGTTTAGTGTAGGGATATTTTGGAAATCTCAAACTTTTACCAATAAAGTTTTCTCTTTGAAAAAGTGTATCAAATGCATTTAAAATTTAAAAAATGTCTCATTTTAAATTTATATCTAATAACTAGTTCTTCAATTTTAAAATTATCTAATAAACTTTGACTTTTTTTTTTCTTTTTTTTTGTGAAATAGGTATTTGGAGTATTTTATAGACTTATTTGTTAGATATAAAATTGAATTTTATGTGTGCAAAAATAATAATACTTCAAACCTTCATTTTTGTGTGTAGCAAAGCATATACATGACTTTGTTTTTTCTTAAAAAAGAATGTCAAATAGGTCAAAAACTTATTACACACAAATTGTTGAAAGCTACATTGATTTTCAAAATAAAAATTTGTTTCCTTTTAAGTAGGAGAAAATTTTAGATAATATCTTAACATTACTTATTGTATATTAACGTATGATCGGAAAGTTAAAGAATAGTAAAATATAACCAAAATTGAGGGCATACACTTAAACACCAATATTTATGACCCCCAGTTTGATAATATATTTTAATTTTAGTTTTTGATTTTTGAAATTTAAGCTTAAAACAATTACTTTATGATATGTTCTTTTTTACTTGAATATCTACATTTCACCTATCTTTATAGAAATCAAACTAAAATTTAAAAAACAAAAAAAAATAGTTTTTAAAATTTTATTTTTGTTTTTGAAAGTTGGTTATCGTTCACATACTTTCTTAAAGAAAAATTGGATACATTGCACGAATGGTAGAATATATTGTAAAAAATTTAAGTAAGAATAGATTTAAATTTCAAAAAAACAAAAACAAAAAATTAAGGCCCCGTTTGATAACCATTTGGTTTCTTGTTTTTGTTTTTCAAATTTAAGCCTATTTTCTCTCAAATTTCCTATAATTTGTTTCATTATTTCTACCATGTATACATATTTCCTTAAGAAAGTAGGGGAAGATCAACCAACTATTAAAAACAAAAAAAAAGTAGCTCCCCAAAGTTTGTTTTTATTTTTAAAAGTTGGTTAGTATTCTCATACTTTCTTAAAGAAATGTGGATAAATGGTAGAAAGGATAGAGCACATTGTAGAAAATTTGAGAGAGAATAGGCTTAAATTTGAAAAACAAAAAACAAGAAACCAAATGGTTATCAAACGGGGCCTAAGGTCTCGTTCGATAACCATTTGATTTTTTGTTTTTGGTTTTTGAAATTTAAGTCTATTCCCACTCAAATTTACTACAATGTCTTCCACTCTTCCTACAATATATCCATATTTCCTTAAGAAAGTAGAAGAGTACTAACCAACTTTTAAAAACAAAAAAAAGTAGCTTTCAAAAGTTTGTTTTTGTTTTTAAAAGTTGGTTAGTATCCTCCCACTTTTTTAAGGAAAGATGGATAAATTGTAGGAAGGGTGGAAGACATAGTAGTAATCTTGAGTGAGAATAAACTTAAATTTCAAAAAAAAAAAAAAAAAAACAAAATAGTTATCAAACAGAGCCTAAATAGTTATTATAAGATCAAATATTTTGGATTTAAGCCAACCAATAGTTCAATGATATTTGTGATTGATTAAAAAGTCATGGTTTAAATCTCCTAGTTGTAATCTGAAAAGAAATGGTATTTTGGATTTGAAATTATCTGTAAAATAAATTATGAACCATGAGATTCATATATATTATTTTATATTATTTTATCATTTTGCCAAAAAGAGCAATAGATCTTCGACAGTAGGTTTGAAACGAATTAAATGCATGATGCCTCTTGTAAAAAAGTGCAAAACTCCTTTTCTTTTTCTTTTTTTTAAACATTAATAAAAAATAATAATAAAATAAGAAACTAAGAATAAAAGAAAAGTCTGTTTTTAATACATTATTTACCATTTAGTATTTGGAATTTAATTTCTAATAATAGATGGGTCACATGACATATAAGTACAATTTTATTTTGTTTTCTTTTTGCATCCAGTTTCAGAAATTAGTTCAACATGAGTGGCCATTGAAAGAGATGAAACCTGGCCTCTTAATTTCCACTAAATTAGTGAACATAATTTTGGGGGGAAAATCAAAATATATTGGTACTGTTTTTTTGTTTTTAGATAGAATCTTTGGAAAGTTTGTATATATTGTATAGAGATATGTCAATTTTTTTGGTAAGGACCCTGATTCCAAAAATGTAAAATGTTTGTGTAAGGATGGAATGAGAAGTTACTCTTAAAAAAAGTTACTTTTCAACCAAACGAGAAGTGCATGTACCGTATAGTAAACTAGTTGATTATGAATTCGTAATTCAATTTGTTGTTGAATTAAAAAGATTATTTTTTAAAGTGTATTAGAAATTCATCAGGATATTGTCTAAGATATGTTAGGTTTAACATTTGCATATTATTATATATTCTCTTTAATTTGATAATATATTTATTAGATATCATAGAGATCTTTTGAGATTTGATATTTCATGTACTATAATTATTGGTGGAAACTTAATGGTCTGCAAATTGAAAAGATGTATTCGAGAAATACTCAATAAATATATTGAGAGCCTCCTATACAAAGCTTTTGGAAGTTCAGTGTGGATACTATATTAAACGAAATGAGATTATACATTTTCAAAATTTCCTTCCATATATTTAAAATAATTTTGAGAGAATGAGTTTTTTTTTTCCTTTAATAATTAGTACTAGGCTTAATTTCTAATTTCATCAGGATCTTTTAAGTTTGTTTGTTTGTTTTTTTTTTTCATTTTATCTTTAAATTTTTTGAATATTTGAGGAATGTCAATTTTTTTCATCTAATATACACTTACCTAATATTTAATTTTAATATATATAACTTGAAATCATGCTCATATCTTCTAACAAAAAGTGCTCATATGTTAATACATATTACTAAAAAAACGATGTCATTAATTTTTTTTTTTTTTTTTTTTTAAATTTGAATTCAACCCTTATTGTATAAAAAAACTGTATTATATTGTGTACTCAAAAAAAGAAAAACTCTATTATATTTTTCAACTATATTTTTATTCGTCTTCTCAAATAAAAAACCATATTTTTATTGACAACTATAGTGAATTAATCTAGTGATTAATTGTAATTTTGAAATTTGAAAATTTAAAAGTTTTTGCATTAATTTATAGTTGTCGCCTAATTTTTTTTTTTTTTATTTAAGGTAATAGTTGTCACCTATTTGAAAGTTAATTTCATAAATATTTTTTTAATAAACAAATGTATCCATCATGAATTAATCTACTACTCAAAATAAAATAAAATTGAGGAGTCAATGTGTATTTTTTTTTCAGAATTTTTCTTTTTAATCTTTAAATTCGAGACCTAGTATCATTTTGGTTTATATATTTTAAAATTAAACATTTTTATCTTTGATGTTTGAGCAACGCTCATATTTAATCTTTGTATTTTTAATTTATTTTCTCTTAATTTAAATTTATGTAAAAACTAAAACAATCCATTCATCAATTTAATAAAATTTAAATTAATCTAATCAACAATTTAATCGATACTATGTAATGTAACTAAAGCTTTTATTATCCTAAAAACTAAAAATAAGTATTTATGTATATAATAGATAAAAATATAAAGATGAAATTAAAACTAAAACTCAAATTTAGAGAGCAAATTAAGAAATTTGGTATATATTATATATATATATTTTTTTTTTTTTTTTGAAATAATGATATTCAATCAATAATAATGATAAATAAATTTTACCAGCAAGTGAAATAACTCTACGACAAAACAAAGAAAAATCTTCAAATTAATTTCCTACCATATAAATAAAAGACCAGCTGTTTGAAAAATAAAAAGGGACATTTCTTTTTATAGGAAAAGAAAGTAACCAAAAACAAATCCTATTATTATTAATAACAATAATAATAATAATAATAATAATAATAATATTAATTAGTGGAGTATTTATTTCTTGCATTTAAACCGACTGTTCATAAGCTGCCAAACGGTGGGCCCTTATCTCTCCTAAATAATCAGACGCAGTTTCAGAAAACTCTGCACACAAAAATAAAAAAATTAAAAAAAATTAAAAAAAAAAGATACTATTTTACTCTCTCTTTCCCTTTCTCTCTCTAGCTCTCTGTTTCTCTCTCTCTCTCCTCATTTCTAGGTTTTCTCCATTGTTTCTGCCTCTTGATCTCTCTCGCATTCTTCACAATCCTTTCGCAGACCTACATTTCGCCTTTTCAGCTCACTTTCCGCTAGGTAAATCCCGTCTCTGATCCCGCTCCTTTCTTTTCATCCTTTTCCCGTTTGATTTCGTTCATTCTGGACTTCTTTCTCGATTCAGCTCTGTTTTTGTCTTCAGCTGCTGGATTTCAGGTTTCGATTCTATTTTCTTGCTGTCTGTTATTTGTTGACTTAATTTTGGTGTTTTTTTGCTCCGGAATGCTGTTTGTTTCTTCGATCCGTTTGTTTCTGTAAGCGGTTTACTCTCTTGATGTTTTTAAATCTCGTGGAATGCTTATTGACCATTGCTGGGATGATCCGAGCGACTGTTTCGGTGTTTTGATGTGTGGAAATAATAGATGCTAATTGTTTCCCAATCCGCTGTTGAATCTCTTGTTTCGTCATGTTTCGTTTGAGATTTATCATTTGTTGATGTGTTTAGGTTTTCTGTTTGTCTTTCTTCTCCTTTCAAATGTTGAGAGTGGTGCACATTGGTTTACTGTCAGCAATGATGATTTGTTTTGTGTATTTTAATACTTTTTTTGAATTGCTGTGTTTAGGAAATCATCATGCGGCCATGCCTGCATTTGTCTTGTGTATGAAAAAACTACATTCTACTTTCACATGGCTAATTTATTTGATAAGTTTATGTGTTGAATTAACTCACGTTTTGGGGTTTTTGTGATAATTTAATGTACTGAATATTGCAGGTTAAGTCGAGTGGAAGAGTGGGTAGTCGATGTTCTAGTGATGCGAAGAATAGCTCAAGAGTGTGAGAGTTTTGTTTTTCTGATTTTTAAATCCTTTGTATCAAAATTGAAATGGATTAGCATTGTAGAGCAATAAACCACAGAATTGCTAAGTTCTGCAGAGCCACTATCTTAGGGCTTCCATTTACTGAGCGAAGGTAGAAATGGGATCTGGTACTTGTGAAATTGTTGAAGCAAGGGAAGAAATCAAACCTGTTCAAAGTAAGTTAGGATCTCGCCATTCAGATTTTGTATCAGACAAAGATCGGAAACTTGCTGCATTGAGAAATGGATTCAAGGGATCTCTAAATGATGATATTAATCTTCTTTTTGAGTCAATTAGTATTAAAAATGCATCCAAGAGTTTAGGTCATTCACAAGTAGAAGTAAACGCACTGAGAAAAAGTACACTTAAGAAGCCAATAACTGTTGGCATACCTCGCTCACCGGGTATTGGTACTTCTGAATCTGGTAGTCTGAAGCAAGCACTTAGGGAACTATGCCTTTCAAAGGCGT
This sequence comes from Sicyos baderoa, assembly GCA_037832685.1. NCBI lineage: Eukaryota > Viridiplantae > Streptophyta > Magnoliopsida > Cucurbitales > Cucurbitaceae > Sicyos > Sicyos baderoa. Next base: position 19,879 of record JBBMEF010004553.1, on the reverse strand, counting down.
CTGAAATGGCTGCTATCAAAAGATCATCAAAATCAGCTAGCTCTTCAAGACTCTCAGAAGCTGGGCGGATCAAGACGTTGTACAATTCAGTTATGGTTGAAGCCACTGAGTCAGGCTCTTCTTCAGATAATGGTAAGGGAGGGGGGCGTGTGGTTGAAATATCTTTGGTTCCTGAGGAAAAAACATTGAAATTTGGAAAGAGACATGAGCATGTCCAGGCATCTGCTGTTAAATCACCGTCTGAAAGTGCTCGTTCTTCTCCCAGGTTACCAACTGCAAAAACACAAAAGTCTGTTGAGGTTGTTACTATTGTTCCTGAGGAAAAAACATTGAAATTTGAAAAGAGACTTGAGCATGTCCAGGCATCTGCTATTAAATCACCGTCTGAAAGTGCTCGTTCTTCTCCCCGGTTACCAACTGCTAAAACACAAAATTCTGTCGAGGTTGTTACTATTGAACAAAACGTCAAGACCACTTTGCCGAGGAAAGTTGGATCTCATACATTAAAGGCAGAGCTGGAAAAGGAAGAGGAGTCCATTACTCCGCCATCTATATCTTCATGCACTATTGGCAAGGTATTAGAGAAGGAGAAGAAAATTCTTGCCTCAAGCAGGGTAGCAAATAAAGTATCATCATCCAAGGCAGTTAGGAAAGGTAGGTTGCAAACTGCATCTTCATCTAAGTTGGGTAGTGGCAATAAGGTAAGTAAGTTAACTCGAAGTAACTCCCGTTCTGTCAAACCAGTTATTAGGAACAAAGGGCTGGCTAAGAAGAAAGTGAAACAGGATTTGAGTTCGCCAACATGTAGTTCAAGCACATACAATGCAGTCAACAGTGATATGGATCCTAATAAAAAGAAATTGATATGTGAGAGGTGCCACTGTGCATTGAATAATGAAGCTAAAGACTCAAAGAAGGGCTCTGCATTGCAGTTTACTGGTCTTGGTACCGATGTAAACGTGGCTAGTTCAAAATCTGGTGTTAACAAATCAGGCATCAATGCCGAAGGCAAGGCAACTGATGTTAGAGTAAAAAAAAATACAAGGGTACGCGATAAGGGTGAATTTTCTCAAAGCTCAAAAAGTAGTCAAGGTGAGTACAGTAGCAGTACGACCAGTATTATAAGTGATGACAGCAATGGGCATGGATCCAGTAATGGTAACAGACCTCATATGTCAAAAGATGTTCGGTGGGAAGCTATACGCCATGCACAATTGCAGCATGGAGTCCTCAGCTTGCGGCATTTCAATCTTTTAAAGAAGCTCGGTTGCGGAGATATTGGAACCGTGTATCTCGCTGAACTAAGTGGCACTAATTGCCTCTTTGCCATTAAGGTCATGGACAATGAGTTTTTAGCAAGACGGAAGAAAATGCCTAGAGCGCAAACTGAGAGAGAAATATTAAGAATGCTAGATCATCCATTTCTCCCTACACTTTATGTTCAATTCACTTCAGATAATCTATCATGTCTTGTCATGGAGTATTGTCCTGGTGGCGATCTTCATGTTCTACGGCAGAAACAGCTATGCCGAGTTTTTCCTGAACCTGCAGCAAGGTAAAATTTTAACCTAGTCAATTTCACCCTCGGCATCTTGTTTGTTGACATGCACAAGAAAAATATGTAAATTTTAGGCAATTGCTCACAAGACTAGAAAATTGGAAAATTGGAAATATATATAAATTTTAGGCATCTTGTTTGTTGACACTGTTTATATCCATACAAAATTGGAAGCCATGTGAACGTTTTCATGCTCACAAGACTAGGCAAATCTTATGATGCATGACTAATTTGCAGTGTGTAAAATTATGGAATCTATTTCTAAAACTGATCTTTTAAACCATTTTGCAGATTTTATGTTGCTGAGGTTCTCCTTGCTCTGGAGTACTTGCACATGCTTGGAGTTATTTATCGAGATTTAAAACCTGAAAACATTCTTGTCAGGGAAGATGGTCACATAATGCTTACCGACTTCGACCTGTCGCTTAGGTGCACGGTCAGTCCAACACTCCTGAAGTCATCATCCTTCAATGCAGACATGCCCAAAACATCAGGTCCATGTACAGATTCTAGTTGTGCTGAGCCGTTTTGCATTGAACCATCATGTCAAGTCCCATGCTTCAGCCCAAGGTTTTTACCAGCTGCTTCCAAAACAAGGAAGTCGAAACCTAACCTCACAACACAGTTCAGGTCGTTGCCCCAGCTCGTTGCCGAACCCACCGACGCACGATCCAATTCCTTCGTGGGGACTCATGAATATTTGGCTCCCGAGATCATTAAAGGCGAAGGCCATGGAGCTGCAGTTGATTGGTGGACGTTTGGTGTTTTTCTCTATGAGCTTCTGTATGGTAGAACCCCTTTCAAGGGTTCCAATAATGATGAAACATTGGCCAATGTAGTATTGCAGGGCCTCAGTTTTCCAGACAGCCCAATCGTTAGTTTCCAAGCAAGAGATCTAATCAGAGGGTTGTTAGTAAAAGAACCCGAAAACCGATTCGGGACGGAGAAAGGGGCTGCCGAAATCAAACAGCACCCATTCTTCGAGGGGCTAAACTGGGCATTGATCCGTTGTGCGATTCCTCCAGAAGTTCCCGACTTATGCGATATGGACATTCCAAGCATGATTTCACAACAAAACAAGTTCAGGTACTTGGAAAGCAAGTCCAATGGAGAGCACTTGGAGTTCGAATTGTTTTAGCGAAAACGTAAACCTTCGACCGTGGAAAGGCGGTGACGTCACCGCCGAGCTAGGTAATAGCCTTATATTCCAACATGTTGTCGTCGTTGCTGTAAGTAATATTGTAGCGTATAATGTAAATGTTATCGAGAATATTGTATCAAGGCTTTTACCATTTTCATGGCATGAAAGGTCTCTCGAGTTCAATATTATTTATTATGTATCAATTTGATACGAGAAAAAATGAGTTCCCAAAGGAGCTTTTTCGGATTATAGAAATCTTTTCGTTCCAGTAAATGGAAATAATGATAGCTGCGAAAATAACATTTTGATGTCTTTCATTGGTAGCCATTGTAAACAGGTTGGGAAATTTTATTTCTTGTCCAAGAAGTGATTGACAACTTGTGTATTTGTATTTTTTGAATTCAATCCTAGGGGTGAGATTTTTTTAACTATCATTAATTAATCATCTTATGATTTAATAGAATAATATATAAGTTTGAAAAAGAAAGCCACTCATTTGAAAAATAAGTTTTTAGAATAATATATAAGTCGAAATATAAAAAAAAAAAGTGTGTTAGGTTTAAATTTTTTACTATAATTATTGTTGAACAAAAAAATACTATGGTCGAATTTCAAATCCCACATTTCGACTTGGATTGTTCCAAAATAAATAATAAAAAAAATAGTCAAGACAATCTTGAAAAGAAAACAAGTTATGGAACAATAAAAAAAAACATCAAAAAGTATAGTCAAGACAATCGAAAAATTACGAGAAAATAAGTTCAATTTATGATGATTTTCGATCTAGAAATTAATTTCGACAATAATAAATGATTTGGATACGAGAACAACTCTTCCCAATTCTTGTTATCAATTCAAGAATTCTAAATGTGAGAGAATATGAGGTTCCATCCCAAAATCAATTGACAATGAGGGGAGTAACCCATATCTCCTTTTATATTGATGTTGGACTCTCCCACTTTTTAATGTGGGATATTTGTGAGATCCTAACATGCCCCCTCAAGATGGTGCCTCTTTTGGGCTCACCAATCTTGAATCAGATCTCAATTTCATTTTATTGGACCGAACACCCGTTTGGACTTTATGGGCTCTGATACCATGTGAGATAATATGAGGTTCCACCTCAAAACCCACCCAAAAGAGATATGAGTTACTCCTCTCATTGCCAATTGGTTTGAAGTGGAACCACATATTCTCTCAGAGGTTCCACCGTGGAACTCCATATTCTCTCACATGGTATCAAAGCCCATAAAGCCCAAACGAGTATTCGGCCCAATAAAATGAAATTGAGATCTGACCCAAGATTGGTGAGCCCAAAAGAGGCACAATCTTGAGGGGGGCATGTTAGGATCTCACAAATGTCCCACATTGAAAAGTGGGAGAGTCCAACATCAATATAAAATAAATATGAGTTACTCCCCTCATTGCCAATTGATTTTGAGGTGGAACCCATATTAACTCACACTCAATAATCCTTGTAATTAGATGAAAATTAGAATATAGTTTTATAATTTTAAAATTTAGAATTTTGTCTCTTACTTTAGAGAAGTTAAATCTACTTTATAATTTTTAAAACTATTCTTTTTTTTTCGAAAATAAATAGAAATATCTTTTTAAATTGATCACCTTATGCATCCCAAGATCCTTCATGACCAATTAGGCTACCACATGATAGTTAACAAATAGAAATATTATTCTTAAATATTGACAAATTAAGTACACGTATAAATATAATATTAATTTTTTTAAAAGGAATAACCATATTTATTTATAATTATTTTCTAAATTTAACTAATTAATTTGCGATTTATCCTACCAAAAAAAACCCTCTTTTCCTTCCCCGTTTTAAAATTTATTTTGACAACATCTCTCATCATTGCTTGCCCTAACTCTGATTTCAAATTTCTCTCTTTTCTCTCTGCCTCAGATTTCTCTCCTTTTTCATCTCTCAGCTCCGATTCGCTCCGATTTCGCTTTCTCACTGTCTCGAATTCCTCCGACCACTCGCCGGCCAAGGATATTTCTCAGGTAACTCCTTTTCTTTCTCTCTTTTGTTCGCCCCCTTAGGGTTTTCGAATTTCTAGGGTTTATGTATCTATGAATCAAAATGTGTAGAAACAGTGTATAAATACCATAAAAAGACGAGAAAGAGAGTCCGAAAAATAGTTCTAATGCCTGTGTCAATCTCACTGAATTTCTATGGTTTAGCTTCCGTGTAGGCCTTGTTGATATATCAACTTTCATTTGTAAGAAATTCAAGCTTGATTGTTGTACTTTGTTGCCGAATTTGCAGATAAAAGATGCCTAAGATTAAGACGAACCGTGTTAAGTATCCGGAGGGATGGGAGCTAATTGAACCAACTCTGAGAGAATTGCAAGCTAAGATGAGAGAAGGTATCTTTATCTTTAATTACGACCCCGTTTGATAACCATTTGGTTTTTGAAATTTAAGTTTGTGTTCAATCGGTGAATACTAATCCAATTTCAAAAACCAAAACAAACTTTTGGATGATACTGTTTTGTTTCTGAATTTTTTTTCGGTTTTTAAGTAAGATGTAGATATCCTAAGTAAGAAAAAACATATAGTGAAGTAGTTGTTGTTGACTTGAATTTCAAAAACCAAAAACTATAAACAAAAAGCCATCATGAAATGAATCAAGTGGTCAAAGAGGGTCTTGGGGTGTTTAAGGTGATGGATTCAATTCATGGTGGCTACCTACCTTGAAATTAATTTTCTACGAGTTTTCTTGACATCCAAATGTTGTAGGATCATGCGGTATGTCCCGTGACATTAGTCGAGGTGCGCGCAAGCTAGCCCGGACAGTCACGGTTATAAATAAAAACAAAATGATTATTAAACGGAGCCTAATATTTTCAATTTTTTTACTGTAATGTTTGTTTTGCTCTTTTTGATGACTGCAGCCGAGAATGACACACATGATGGTAAGAGAAAATGTGAGACGTTGTGGCCTATATTCAAAATAGCCCATCAGAAAAGCCGCTATATCTATGACCTCTATCATCGGAGGAAGGAAATATCTAAGGAATTGTATGAGTTCTGTTTGGACCAAGGCTATGGAGATCGTAACTTAATTGCAAAGTGGAAGAAGGTTTGTTTTTGCCTCTCTTATGTCGTATTGTAACCATCATGTATTGTGGAGCCAAAAATTTATGGGTTCAATCCATTATGACCTTCTTTGACAACCAAATATGATAGTCAGATGGTTTGTCCCATGTGAATAGCCGAGGTACATCATAAGGTGTCCTGGACATGCATGGATATCCAATAAAAACATAGTTTTCTTATTATGATCTGTCAAGTGAAGAATAAAATGAGACTCCATGTGTTTTCTGTTATTTTGTCTTGATCCTTCAACCTTCAAACAATCTATTTTTGTATCGAACTTCTGCATAGCGTTACCATTTAGTTCTTGTTATCATTAGTTTTTGATAAAGTGTGATAGAGCTTGCCTGCCATACTAGGAATATTATCAGTTACTTAAGAGTCGGTGTCCATGTAGGCCAAGAGTTTGAAGTCTTGTCTAAGGGTGAATGGAATTGGTTGGTTGCTTGATAAAAAAAAAGTTACATTTATGCACTTGAACATAATATTCTGAAAGTTCACCGGTTTTAGTATAGTATGAAATAACCATATAACAAATAACCTTAGTATTGCAAAGTGTAGGATGCTGTAAACTTTGAAGAAATGGAGGTTTTGTTTTTTAGTTGTTTTATTTTTTTTGATATTCGTAACTGTTCAAACCAGCTTGCGCGCAGGGACATAGTGCCCGACTCTACTACATTTGGATGTCAAGGAAACTCGTAGGAAATTAATTCCTAGGTAGGTGACCCATAGATTGAACCCATCATCTGATGCACCCCAAGACCTTTGAGCACTTGAGCCACTCCATGATGGTTAAATGGAGGTTTTGTTTCAAAAACTTTTTTGAGGAAATAGGCATCCTAGCCTAAATTTTGAAAAACCAGGGCCTCTTTTTCATTAGTTGAGAAAAGAAAAGAAAAGGTGGTACATGGTTAAGGAAAAAGTAAGGCACACAGCACTGCACCTAAGTGCCTTGTGCGAAAGATGTGTCGGGAATTGAGATGAGTGTACATAGTCAATAGTTTATACGGTGTTGAATCGATCGAAATTAGTAGTCTCATAGAATCATATTATGCACTTGCGATGATGTAAATTTAACTCATTCTCAACTGGTGGCATGGATCATATATGTTTTTCCTTGACTGTACTGTACTACTCGTGTACTCCCTTTGCAAGTGTTCAATCCTTGTTTAACTTTACCTGCTTCTGTTGTGCAGCCTGGTTATGAACGTTTGTGCTGTTTAAGATGTATACAACCTCGAGATCATAACTTTGCAACGACGTGCGTGTGCCGTGTCCCCAAGCACCTCAGGGAGGAAAAGGTTATCGAGTGTGTTCATTGCGGTTGCAACGGCTGCGCAAGTGGAGATTGATATCTTCTCTTCTTGGTTCGTCGGTCTCTCTCATTATGACAACTAAAGACTCTCCGATTACGTGATGTATCGACGCCTTGACATACTTTTGAGTTGTACTTTGGTAAAATCTGTAGTTCTAACATTTGCACTATACTATGTTCATGTACTTTGTTCTTGTGCTTTGTTCATACTCAATTAAGTCATTTAGTTGTCATTATCTGGTATTAGTACTGTTCTGATCCAAATGTTAGGCCTAATAATTGAAGGTTGAAGAGAACTTTACTCTTGAAAAACAAGTAATTTTGAAATTTCCAAAAAAAATCAGAATATTTCCTCGTAATGCCTCAAATTCAAAATCAGTACTAGATTTAATACTTGATAGCTCCAACTTTCTCATGCATCTTATGCGATTTGATTATACTATAGATTTCTACTTTGATTGAGTCGTCGAAAATAGCTAATTTATTTTTTTACACATAATATAATATTTTAGGCAGTTGAAATATTTAGGTCATGTTTGGACATGGTCTAAAAAATAATGTTCATCTATTTAGCTCAATATGAGTCATATCTTTTTTTATTATTATTATCTTTCGTGTTTAAATTCAAATAGGATGTTCATTTCAAAAAAAAGAAAAAAAATCAAATAGAATGTAATTCATGTTGAGCCACGTAGGTGGCGATTATTGTTTAGATTATGCCCAGACATGACCTAAATATTTATCGTTTAATTAATTCTCTTTTTCTTTGGCTTGAGTTGGTGGATTACACTGCAAAAATGGCGTTTACCATAAGATGGTTAAATCTCAATACAATTCGCCAGGTAACGTATAACATTTGCTGCAGGCCATTTTAGTTTTAGATGTATTATAATTTTGTGAAAATAAAAGAAGTTGATTTTTTTATTAAAAAAAGAAAATAAAGGAAGATTTGTGAATGATACATACAATTAGGGGTGCACACTAACCCGACAACCCGAGAAACTCGAACCAACCCAACCCAAATTGTCGGGTTGGGTTGGGTTGAATACATAAATGGGTTGGGTTGGGTTAAAAATCATGGAATTTTCATGGGTTGGGTTGGGTCAAGGGTTGACCTAAATCAACCCAACCCGACCAACCCGAATTTCATATTTAGTTTTAAAAAAAATATATTTTTACACATAACATAATTATTATGTTATTTAATTATTTATATTATATGTTGCATATTTATTTTATTTAATTATATTGTTAGACTATTATTTTTTAATATTTTTTAAACCTATTGATAAGGTTTTGAAGTTAGGTAAACTTGAATTTTGCATCAGTAATTAGAGTATACTTATACTAATATTAGTCCTAAATTTCTAGGAATCGAAAAAGAGGCGTTAGAAATTGTTTATGAAATATATTGCTTATCATGGTGAGCTAATTTTTAAATTTTAGATTAGTTGTAAATTATGAACCCGATAACCCAACCCAACCCAACCAAAAAATAAAGGGTTGGGTTGGGTTGTGTCTTTAATTGGGTTGGGTTGGAGGATTGACCAACCCGAATTTTTGGGTTGGGTTGAAAATCACCTCAACCCAACCCATGTTCACCCCTACATACAATAATCATAAGCTAAGTAGATCTATATATTTAAAGTAGTTAAAGAATTTATATTTAAAGTTAACTCTATAAATATTATCTCTTATATACTTATTTAGCTTCTCCTGCTTCTCTTGCCATGATCTCATTCTAATTTTATGGAAATAATTTATAAAAAAAGACATGAAATTTGTTTTTTTTTTTTAAATCAGAATTTAAAAATTTTATATAACATAGGAAGAAAAACAATAATTTCTTTTTTTAGGTAGAAAAACAACAACTTTAATGAGAAAAAAATGTATTGTATTATTATATCACGAATTATATAATCGTACTTCTCTAATTAATAAAAATGTATAATTTTTAAAAAAAATAATATTATGAAAATAATAGAAATCTGAAATATAACATTCTAATTGAAAAATTGTTAAAAAAATATTTTAATTAAAATTATAATATTAAAATCAATAAAATTATATTAGGTTATTATTGTAAAAATAATATGACTAAAATAGTTTGTAAAATGAATTATAATTTGATATTTACGCGTGGAACGCATGTATAATTTTCTAGTAAAATAGAAAAGTGGGAGTAGAAGGCATATTTTAGAAACTTTTATTATAAAAAGCCCATCTATTTTTATAATATGCGAAGTAGAAGAGAATTAAACCGCTAACTTCCAGATCGTTAATATAATATGTCTCATTATTATTGATAATCTTTTTTTAATACCAACAATACTCTTATCTCCGATATTCTATGCAATCTTTTTTTTTTTTTTTATATCCGTGACTGTCCGGGTCAGCTTGTGTGCACAAGCGCACCTCGACTAATGTCACATGCCATATCGCCTGATCCTACAACACGAAATTAATTTCTAGGTGACCACCATGTGATTTGAACTCATACCCTTATGCACCCCAAAATCCCGTTTGACTAATTGAGCCACCCCATAATAGTTAGTACCTTAAAGTTTATAGTTAACGTTTTATAAACATACCTGTCGATCTTAAAACGTCTAGTGAATGGGTAGAGGTTTGGGTGTCTTATCATACGACACTGTTAATAGGACCCCATGTGATTGGGAAGTAAATGACTTGATCCTATTCGCGTATATAGAGGCATGCAGTGAGGGTATCTTAGGTAAAATGAGTTTTGCATAAAACTACAAACTCAAAGATCTCACTACGTAACTTCGTTGTAGAATGTTAACTTTACTTCATAATTGAAATAACTTTTCCTATAGTTTGTTTGATCTTGTAATTTTCATGTGTAATACCAACTATTGTTGATGGAAAGAGGTGGTCAAGTCATTTATGCTGGATCTCTTGGTCATAACTCTCATAGGCTCGTCGAGTATTTCGAAGTTTGATCGAGCGGTTTTAGCAATCATCTGTCAACTAGCTTACTTTTATTGAATAAAGGGTAAAATATAAGTTTAGTCTCTATGATTTAAAGAAAGTTAGAGTTCATTTCTCATGGTTTAAAAAACTAAAGTTGAGTCCCTATGCTTCGAAAAAATATAGAAATTAGCCCCTTTGATTTTAAAAACTAGAATTCAATCTCTATGGTTTGATAAAACCTAAAAAATAGTCATATTTATTTCTAATTGTTAGCGAATTATGTATGATAATGACTATATTTTAAGTTTTAGGAAACCAAAAGGACTAAATTTTAACTTTCTTCGAATCATATGGACTAAATAACTTTCTTAAATCATAAGAACTTATAAACTCTAGTTTTTGAAACTATGAACACTAAATTCTTACATTTTCAAAACATAAAGACTAAACTTAAATTTTATCCTTAAATAAAAACAAAGCGGTTATCGAACGGGGATTAAGAGTTTGTTTTAAACCGCAACAGAGTGTTCCAAGAGGGCTACAATCCAGCTACTTGGATGCTTGAGGTCATTATTCAAGAGAAATCAAGAACTAAACTTATATTTTATCAGTATGGTTCACTTGAACTCAAGTTCACAAATTCTTTGTCTCATATCCTAGGACTCTCATGATTCCAATCTCACTGTTATTATTCAAGAGAAATCAAGAACTTATTAAAGCTCAGGACCTACATTTACAATACAAAGCTTGTTTATGGAAATGGCATCGATCGTACTGGCGAAATCCTCGATACAACACCGTGCGATTCTTCACGACACTCATTTTGTGTCTGTTGAACTTCCACGTACAAGTCCATGTGAATTACTCACTAACTACATTGTTACTCATCCAACAGTGATAAAGAACTGTTTTCTACTGTGAAAGAGCTGCTGGCATGTACTCTCCATTGCCTTATGCATTTTCTCAGGTAACAAATAATGATTTGTTTTTTATTAGATTGGACTGTGTTATGCAAGAATCGTAAACAACGATCAGGAATTAAAGAACGCAGATAAATAACATATCGATTTGTGTGGTTTACTAACATTATCTTAGCGACGACTATGGAGAGAAAGATAAGAATTCAAATGCTAGCTAAAGAAGACTAGAGTTTTAAGAGAGTTTATTTAGTGCACCTTTCATAAAACTCTGATACATTGATTGGCCCAAATAAAAGCGTAATACGAAAACATGAAACATGATTAACATATTGATAGGAATAGTTAGAGGGGCATATTTGCAATTTGTTAAGAATTTTGTTAGGATTTTTAGTTATAAATAGAGAGTTTGTGTGTGGGGAAAGACATCTAAATATTGAGTGAAATCTTTGTGGGCTCAAGAGAAATGTTCTCGAAGGTTCTAAGACCTATTAAATCTAGTTTCTTTATATTAATTTGATATCAGTACAGAAGTTGGGTCGTATCACATATTTTCTAGGTTTACGAGGAGTTGTCTCTGAAACCTCACTGGGTGCACCCTCTTTGGATCCTGTACTAAGTATTCATAATGCAACATAGTTCAAGACATTTCTACCGGTTGTTTTGTACTATTGAAGTGTTTCGACTTACATTTAGAACTCTCTCATACTTCAGGTGTCCATAGAGGCAATCTACAATGCAATTCAAACCTTTATTTACTCTCTTCTACTTTTCTCCATGATGGGGTTCCAGTGGAAGGCATCAAATTTCAGCCATTGCCATGTCTTTCTTTCTCCGCTTTTGGAACTTGTTCTCTGGATTCATGGTTCCTAGAACAGTAAGTGAATTTTCATATTCTACCATGAATCTAATGTTGTTGTTAATAAGTAAGAAAAAGTAAAATATTGGAGTACATGAGATTTTATCTTAAAAAAGAAACTAGTTGTCCCCGAGGGGCAGCCCAATGGTTTAATCTACAGACTCCAAGATATATTTTCTTGAGAGATCCCTGGTTCGAGATTGCTGGAGAGCGCTTAAACTAGAATATCCTCTAAAGTATCCCGGTGCCACAGTCTAGGGACGGACTAGTGGTGCCCCGGTTATGGGAGAGTGAAGCTCTAATTTCTCGGTTTTCAAAAAAAAAAAAAAAAAACTCAAAACTATTTGGCGATCTGTAGAGTCATCTATCTTATAAATGTTAGGAAATCTCCTCATCTTTCTAGCGTAGGATTTCAAGATTGTGCATTTTTTGGTTCACCATTCTTGGACCAATCTCAATTTCTTTTTATTACACTTGAGAATTCGTTTTAAGTTTAATGAGCTCATGTACAATGTTAGATTAATGAGATTTCATCACAAAATGCAAAGAGGGCAAGAGCCCATCTATCTTATAAATGTTAAAAAGTCTCATCACCTCTCTATACACCACACCACACTCTCGAACACGCGACAGCAATAGCAAGAGTGCAGTTACATTTTGAATAATTGTTTCTCATAGAGTTGAATGGATGGATGAACTAACTTGAAAATGAAATGCAGCAAATCCCAATCTGGTGGAGGTGGTTAATACCAATTACATGGACCATCAATGGCTTAGTGACATCTCAAGTAGGAATCAAAGAAGGCAATTTACAAAGGGGAAATCCCATTGAAAACTTTCACTACAAAACTTCCAAAAGAGATGATATTTTCCCCCTTTTTTGGGATCATTACAAAACTTTAAACTAGTCTCATAATTGGGGGAAACCAAATGAGTTGTTGCCTCTCTGTTTCTTGTATTTATTTTTTCCCTCAACTTTGAGCTATTTGTATGAGCTTTGTAGCATTTGATTGGTTGATTAATATAATTAAATTTACTCCAAATTTTTAAGGTTTTGAGTTGATTGATGGTTTAACATAATTCAATATGGTATAGGAAGTCTTAAAATCGAGCCTTTGCTAAAGACATTTCTCAAAGTTCAAGACCTATAAATGAGGGGGATTGTTGATTAATATAATTAAATTTACTTCGATCAAAGTTTAAGTTTTTGGGTTGATTGATGGTTTAACATAATTCAACATAACCCACCTATACGTTTGGTAGTACCGAGCCACCGGCGGCCTCAAAAACACTAATAAAACTCCCATAAATACTCCATAAACACTTTAACAAATCACCCTTAAATTCCTCTTACGGAACAAAAGTTTTCTGTCACAATTGCTCATTAACCCCTCATATTAAATGAAACAATCATTTTACTCGAAGACTTTCATACCAAATTATGTTTTATCTTTTCCAAACCCCTCAAAATCATTTCTCTCCTCTCCAAACCCATCCACACATAGATGTAGTTGTTTTCACTTTAAAAATAATCAATGTATACATATGAAATTAGTTTTTGAGTTTGAAATAGTTGATTGATGAGTAATAACTAATAATATATGTAGCCTTGGGCCATGTGCTTTGTTGTTAATTGCTTTTCTTATTTGTCAACTTTTTCATTAAATTATTAATACAATAAAATGAATGTCTAATTAATAATAAAAAATAAAGTATTAAAATTGGCTCAAATATCTATACAACTTTAATATAACCGTTAATATATTTCTAAAAGTAAATTAGAATGATAAAGATTTGTTTTCAAGGAGAGTTTGATTCTTAAATGGAGATTCTCCTGCCTCAACCTTTATTTTTCTGTTGGAGGGTGAACACATGGATCATATATTCTAATTAAATCAGTGAAAAATATTACAATTCTGTTCTCATTGTTCAAAATAGGTTAACTAATAACAACAATGAAATATAATAAGAAAAGGAAGAAGGAGAAACTATCATGCAGTGTCTCAATTAGTTAAAAAGTGTTTTGAGAGTGCATAACAAAAAATGTTGTAAGTAAAAAAAAGGAAAGAATAAAAAGTAAAAATATCATTTTGATCCATAAACTTTGACATTTGTTCAATTTTAATTCTTAAATTTTGAAATTTATTCTATTTTTTAAACTCTAAATAAAAACTTAGTTTACTTTTTTTTTCTTTTTTTTTAAATTACCATCTTCCTCTATAAAAATTTAAAATTGTATCATAGTTTTTCTAATGACATATTATTAATGCTATTAAATAAAATTGGATTAATATTGACTTCAAATTTACTATTAGAATCCATTTTAAGTTTTTTTAAAAAATAAATAACATTAAAATTGAATTTGATGACCAAAATAAAATAAAACTCAAAATTTAAAGACTAAAATCAAATATACGTCCGAGTTCAAGAGACCAAAATAATATTTTACGTAAGAGTTAATACAAAAAATAGATATAAAGCAAAAGGGAAAATAATTGGGCAAAGGCGAGAAGGAGATCCTGTCCTGATTTATATACTTTGACTAATTTCCAACCGCCTTTCCAAAAGTGGTGCCGACCGCCGACCGCCGAAAACCGTCGTGGGAAGTGGCGGCGCTGCTCCTCAACTTTACACCACTTGCCCAATTTAATTTTTATAATTTTACCAGCTAAAATTTAATCCTAAAGATTTTTTAAAATTGTCATCTAATCCTATGATTTTTAAAATTATAACTATTTATATTGTTTATGATGGTGGACCAATTAAGTACCTAATTATTTAGGTGGAAAAATAAGTCTTTTATTTTTCTTCTAACATATATTTATTTTATATCATATATTTCATATCAACAATATGATAGGTGAATAACTAACTTTTATATATTTATTTCACTAACAATTTTGAAGGGAGAAATATATGTTTTTTAGTTCAACTTTCTTTTTGTATGTTATTTGAGTTTAATTATCTCTATATTTATTTAAAAAGTACTTTAGGACATTGATTACATTAAAAATAAATGTTTGGGTAGAAATGATAGGAATGATTATGAGAAATTTCTTTTGTTTTTGTTTTATATGTGTAATAGTTAGAGTTAACTTACGCACACTTCAATTCATGTTAGTGGTCACCATGAACTAAATCATCATCTTTTAATTTTTTTAAAAAAACTCTTATCCATTAAATTATTACATGATAATTTGAGCCACTAAAAATTATTGCCCCATAAAAATACTTTTTATTTTTCCATCTTTTACTCTATAAATACTTTTCAAGTTCTTTGTATTTATTATTTTATTCGTTTTGTATATTCCTTTACTTCAAATTCAACTAATATTCTCGTAATTAGAGATGTCCATTTTCCCCGTGGGGCCGGGGCCCCGCGGGGACCCGCCCCGAACGGGGCGGTAAATTCCCGTTTAGGCGGTGAATGGGGGAGTGGGTGGGGATGAAAAAATCCCCGCAACGTAAACGGGGACGGAGATGGGGAATGTATTCCCCATCCCCATTTCCCCGATCCCCGCCCCGTTTACATTTTTTTTATTTTAAAAAAATATTTTTTCCACTTTTTACTAATTTAATATTTAGTTATAGTACTATTTGTTAAGAAATATTTATTGGAATGCATATTTATTTACAATAGTTAGTTATCTAATTGAAATTAATGTATATTTTTTAATGAAAATTTAACTATTTAAAAATATTATTAAAAAAGTTATAAAAAGTAAGATAAGAAAAAGAAATAATTAAAATAAAATGGTGAATTTTTCACCGCAGGGAACGCGATCCCCGCCAATTCCCCGCGGTGAATCCCCGTCCCCATCCCCGCGAATAAAAATGGTGAATTTCGCGGAGATGGGGAATGATTTTGGTGGCGGGGATGGGGACATGGAGCGCATTCCCCGGCCCCGCCCCACCCCACCCCATGGACATCTCTATCCACGAGTTCCTTTTTCTTTTCTTTTTTTTAATTATTATTATTATTTCTCTAGTAAAGAGGGGACAGACTTAATTATCTCTCACGCGTCACGCCCAAACATTTAATCATATCATATGCCTCCGCTACTTAATCTTTACACTTCAACATCTAAACCACCATCTTGTTTGGTACTGAAAACCATCTTGTTTAAATAAACAACCTTCTCTCTTTATCCTATTTTATAAATTACAATTTATTTTTTGAAAAAGAACTTCATTCGTTAACCACCAAACAAATCAATACAATCTTTCTCCAACCACTTAGTGGAATAGTCTCCAATTCTACTACGATAAGAAACTTTTATATTTTCTAGCATAGAAATTAAAGAACTGATATCAATAATTATATTGTTGAATCGACACTTTATTTTCAAGGTTGAGAAGGGAATACGAACACATGACCAAAATCTCGAAAATATACTAACCTTGTAGAGCAACAGCTCTGATGGTAGGAAGGGTGTTATGGAATTTTTATAAAATAGATGAACTATTTCTCTCCTTACTCATTTAATTTTGAATTGAATTCACACTAATCTAATAAGTTATTAAAGCTCATTAAACTCCAACTCGATTGATAATTCGACTCAAAACAATGAAATTAATATCTAATATAAGATTCATGAACCAAATCTTCAAAAAAAAAATGTATATGAATTAAAGAAACACCGTTTGGAAGCATATTGAGGATACATATATACGGAAAGGGATGATGGCTTAATTGTGTTTCATTGTTTGGTGAAATTAAGTTCAACACCATAATCTTGAATTCGATTCCAAAACGGTATTTAGCTAGCTTTCATTTATTTAGAAGTTGTAGTACCTTTTCTTTTTTGTAGGATTTGTAGTTCCTCTCCCAATACTAAAAAAAAAATACATAAATTAAAATAAGTGAGGATACATTGCAATATTATTGATATGTTAGACAAACTATTTCAATTAGAGAGGAGAGGAGACATGGTGAAAGATCCATCGAAAAAGGGAGTAATAAAACTCATACTAATCTAATACAAATTAGACATAAACTTGTGATACAAGTTAAACTAAAATAAATGTACCTTAACACAATTTCTTTTCAAAGAACTTTTTTGAAATACTTCAAAGCATATGCCAACCACATCCTTAATTTGTTTCAAAAAAAAAAAAAAAAAAAAAAAAAAAAAAAAAAAAAAAAAAAAAAAACCACATCCTTAATTAAACTCTTGGAACAATGATGCCCTTCCATCATTTCGGGGGAAGTGCTAATGAAATCACTTCAATTTGTTTATTCAAGCAATCTTTGCGTACAAATTTGTTTATTCATTCTACCCTTTACAACCCATCTCCCATGCGTGCAATTCATAGGAAGCAAAGTTAATTGTGTTCTACATGTTGAATATAGCATTAGAAAATGAATTACTTTTAACACGTATAAGATGTGTGAGCTAAATATTCATTGTTTTTGTCAAATATTCAATACAAATGAATTATTTTTGTCAAATATTCATTGTTTGATTCCTTATTTTGTGATTGTATAACTTTAACACACCCTTCCAATAAATTTCCCATGGCTGATATCAACTCTAATTTTATATTTGTTAGGGATAAGGATGGCGTGCAAAATCATTCATTATAAATACGATATGTCTCATGATACTAGTTGAGATGCACAAATATTGGCTCGAACAATCACAAATATCATGATGGATAAATGTTAGAATAGTGATACTCCAATGCAGATTTAGTGTTATAACAATGGGACTTCAATGCTCAAGTAAAATGAATTTGGTGTTTTGATCTAGTTAAATAACTTACCTTTCTCTTGTTTTGACATGAGTATAAATAACATTTTCTAAACGCAACGATGGTTTTTAATTAATGTTCACATTAAAATGTATATAATTTTGGCTACACATGATTTAAGAATGGTTATGTTATACTTTTAAGTCAAGATCTCCACTCACTACCGAAAGTGTCAGTGGCACAATAATTTCATTCTTTGGTTGTAAATCAGTTTAACACCGGTGTCACGAATTTGAACCTTGGAAGAGTCGTATTGTAATTTCCCCTCCCAATTTATATTCAAAAAAGAAAAATTAAATTTTATTTAGTTAATTGTGATTACAAAGTCTACACTAGTATAGTCGTTTCACTTTGACTCTCAATCATCGAAATGATTTAGACCAAATTCCAAAGGCTCAGAGACGTCACGATTGTACAGGTAAGTGATGAAATTGATCTATAGAACCAATCGTGTCACTGAACCTCTACCAGAAACTAAAGGTGCACAAAAAACCCGAGAAATCGGTTGGAATTTATTATTTAATTTAAAAAATATTTTTTTTTACATATAACATAATTATTATGTTATTTAATTATTTATATTATATGTTGCATATTTATTTTATTTAATTATTATTGTTAGACTTTTTATTTTTAATATTATTTAAACTTCAAACTTATTGATGACTTTTGAAGTTAGGTAAACTTGATTTTCGCATTTGCAATAAGGATACACTTATATTAATGTTCATTCTAGGAATTGTAAAATGACATTAGAGATTGTTTATTGAGTATATTACTTGTAACTTTTTTAATTTTGGTTAGTTGCAAATTTATAAACACGATAACTCAACTCAACCAAACCCAAAAATAAAGGATTGGGTTGAGTTGTGTCTTTACTTGGGTTGGGTTTGAAGAATTGACCAACCCAGTTCAACCTAATCCAATTCAACCTAATCCAACCTAATCCAACTCATGTTCACCTCTACAAAAAACGAGGTCGATTGCTGAAGGGATCGATGGCATTGTCCAACCTTTTCTTATGGTTATGGCTGATCCCTCGATGGTTATGGCTGATCCCTCGATGCCCCTCAATCCCCTAACTAAGAGAAATCAAACAACAAAAAGAAACCCACTCTGAAAAATTCCAATCCACAACACAAATCAAACAAAACAAGCATCCACTAACCATATATAAATTATCAAAAGGGTACAAGCCAACAACCACAAACACTAATCAAAACCAACACATTCCCTTATTCCAAAAAAAAAAAAACTCAAAAATGAAGAACATAAACATTATACTCAACAACAGCATCCCCAGTACTGAAATCAATCTTATTAGTCTTAGCTTCAGCATAGCCCCTCGCAAATCGAAACAGCCCACTTCCACCAATCACAGGCATCTCCCTCACCGTTTCCATAAACGGGTTTCTTCCAAATATCGTAATCGAACTTCCGTTATATTTCCCGCTCACAAACGCGAAATTCATCGCCATTAAAAGCCCGAACTTGTCCTGCGCAGCCGACGCGTACAGCCCCTGCGCTCGTCCCCACAGCCTGGACTTCGGATCTGGAGTTTCCGTTAACGGGTTGTCAATCATTTGGACCAACCCGAACCCGGTCATCGACGTGTTCGAAACCGGCGGCACGATTCGAACCGAGGATGGGTTCTTGCCGCTCAAAACGTCGTGCCAGTAGAACCGGAAGTGGCTGAGCTTTTCTTTTCTTAAACCCATTTGCTTTTTCTCCACCGTTCTTGCGAATTGGTGTTCATCGCTTTCGGCTATGGCGGAATGGATGATGAAACAGAGAAAGAGGAAATGGGTAGCTGAGATTTTGGCCATTGGATGGGAGATTTGTAAATTGTGGTCTCTGTTTGTGTTGCTCTGTTTTTATTACTCTGCAAGATGAACTATATAAAAGCAGAGGCTTAATGCTCTGTTTTTAATTTGAGTTTGTCCTTTTTAGTCTTTTCTACTTTTGTTTTTTGTTTTTTAATTATTGTTCTAGAATGTGGAAGTTATGATTCCAAAAAAAAAAATAATCAACTCTCGTAATTCTTTTTAGGTTAAAATATTATTTTGGTCCCTCAACTATCATCAAAGTTCCATTTTGGTCCATAAACTTTCAAAAGTCCAATTTTAGTCCCTCAACTTTGCCAAAAGCTTAAAAATAGTCCTTGGGTTAAAAATAAGTTAACCATGGTTTGAAATTTGATGAGTTGGCAAAAAAATAACAATTTAAAATTATCATCTTCTCCATTTCACCTTCTTCATCTCTCCATTTTTACTTATC
>JBBMEF010004544.1:0-25848 GCA_037832685.1 Sicyos baderoa | reverse complement strand
CTCAGAAAACTATAAGTAAAGGATATTCACAGAAATGTCTGGTTTGAGCGAACTTTAACAAGTTTTTCTATGTATTTGACTAAGTTTTTCTATGTATTGGACATGGTAGTTTAAGAGCTATTCTACGATTCCATGCTAACACGAGTATAATCAATTCCATAAACTAACATTCATGCAACAAGTCATAAAGCATCCATTTCCTGAAAAATCTATCAAGTCACTATTCACACACTAGTAGAAATCGTCAAAATGGTGACAGGCATCGACGATCATCATTATTAAACAATGATCGGCGATGAGCCGTCACCAAATCTAAAGCCATTGAAAGAGAACAATGATCGGCACCTAGGAGACAGTCACCATTGATGAACGGTGACAGGTGCCCGACCAGTCATCGAAAATGTTTGGTGACCCTTCATTTATGACATGCAGCCGGACTATGCGAGTCACCAAATATAGTCTTTGGTGACCGGTAGCTGGTCACCAAAGATTGTCATTGATGACGGGTATCACGTTCGTACTTCGTTAAGCGATGAAGGGAGCGTGAGACGCTCGTTCTAGCACACGAACGAGCGCGCCGAGAGGCTTTCAGAGAGCGGGTGGCACACCCAAGCTCCACGTTAACCTTCCAACCCGGGTTTTCGAAAGGATTTTAGAAAAAGAAAGGAAGAAATATTTTGACAAGCATTTTTAAAGGTTGTATGCCCAAGCAGTTTACAAGAATTTAGACCAAAGCTATGTTAACATACAACTAGTGGGAGTGCATTACCCCCTATAGTATATTATAAGGAATTCTTGATATGGCAGGTTTGCATATCAAAACGTCGAGGAGACATACGATGTGTCAGCGACACGGGACGAGCCCCATAGAGGGGCCAAAAGACAAGGGACGAAGCCCCACAGAGGGGCTAGCCTACACAACAAAAACATGATGACGAGGGGCTAACTAAGGCATGCTGCCAAGGGTGACAAGCCCTAGCAAGCATGCACGAGGCGTTACGACATGCGGCCATAGACAATCATGAGCAACAGGCCCTAGACAAGCCCTGGACAAGCATGACCGTGACATCCTCCCCCACTTAATTGGTTGACGTCCCCGTCAACCGACTATTTTCCAACTCTTAGATCTGGACCGCTGTCGTCTTCAGGTCTTCAGCGCGCTCCCAACTGATTTCCGCATCAGGGAGTCTCTTCCATTTTTCTACGAACTGTTGTATGTCCTGTCTGGGACGGCCTACCCGCCGTGTTCTTTATGCGAGGATCTCTTCCACCTACTTCGTCGAGGTGTCCTTCATTGTGACTGGGGGTCTTGATACCTTGTTCCGGTTGGTGTCTTCTGGGTATGGATGGTAAGGCTTGAGGTTGTATACGTGAATCACCGGGTGGATTTTCATCCACGAAGGGAGATGAGGTGTATGATGTCTTACCAACTTTTTGTATCACTTCCACCGGCCCTCCATACTTTCGCACAAGTCTCTGGTCACGGTTGCCTCTGAAGTAGAATTGCTCCAGTCAAAGTTTTATCAGAACTTGGTCCCCAACTTGAAACTCGAGTAGGCGACATTTCTTGTCTGCCCATTTTTTCATGCGCTTAGAGGCTTTCTCTAAGTAGGCACGCGCGACGTCTGCATACTGCCTCCATTCCTTCGTAAAGTTGCAGGCTTGGGGGCTTTTGCCCACTTATGGGTGGTCAACGACATGTGGCATGAGCGGTTGTCTTCCGCACACAATCTCGAAAGGAGTTTTTCCCGTTGAAGAACTCTTTTGGCAATTAAAACTGAATTATGCCACGTCTAACATGTCGACCCAATTCTTCTGTCTGGCATCGATATAGTGTCGCATGTACATCTCTAGCATGCTATTAAAGTGTTCTGTTTGCCCATCTGTCTGTGGGTGGTAACTAGAGGAGATGTTCAAGTTGGAGCCTAATAACCGAAACAATTTCATCCAAAATGATTCGATGAAACGACCATCTCTATCGCTCACCATAATTTTTGGGACCCCCAAAAGTTTAACAATATTCTTGAAGAATAGTTGGACTGTTATTTCGGCCGAGCACATTTTTGGCGTGGGGGTGAAAGTAACATATTTCGAGAACCGATCGACGATGACCAGAATGACTTCAAAATCTCCCACTTTAGGGAGATGGGTAATAAAGTCGAGGGATACACTTTCCCAAGGCCTTGCCGGCACAGGCAAGGGTTCGAGTAACCCCACGATTTTGGATCTTTCGACCTTGTCTTGTTGGCAGAAGAGACAAGTCTTAGTAAATTGCTTAATATCATCACGGAGGTTCGGCCAATAGTACCCCCTTTTCAGCAGGGCGTACATCCTTTACCAACCCGTGTGACCCGCCCATAAGTTGTTGTGGCACTCTTCCAACAACACTTTCCTGAGGTTTCCAGAACGGGGCACGTAGAGCCTGTTACCACGGGTAAAGAGTAAGTCTTCCTCTACCAAAAATTACCGCCTCTTCCCTTGTTTAGCTAGCTGCATGATGGCTTGGGCGGCCGGGTCGTTGGATAAGCGTTCCCGTATATTTTCCCGTATGGTACCATGAACCTACTTGCTTGGAGTTGCGCCAACATGCACATGCCCGCGCATGTTCGCTTGTCCTACTTAGCACGTCGACAGCCTGGTTAGCTCGCCTAGGTTTATGTTCGAATTAGAAATCGAACTCGGCTAAGTACTCCTGCCATCGAGCTTTTTTAGACGATAGTCTAGGCTTGTTAAAGAAGTGGAAAATGGAGCTACTGTCGGTTTTCACGATAAATTTGGCTCCTATGAGGTATTGCCTCCAGGCCCTCAGGCAATGGACCACGACCAACATCTCTTTTTCCGAAGCGACATATCTCTTTTCTACATCATATAACTTTCGACTTTCATAGGCAATGGGGTGGCCATCGTGGAGAAGGACACCCCCCAATGCGAAGTCGGAAGCATCAGTTTTGACTTTAAAGGGTTTGGCAACGTCGGCAATTCCGAGCACATGCCCTTCCATCATGGCCTTCTTTAACCCCTCAAAGGCTTCTTGACATTCGGGAGACTAGTTCCACTTGAGGCCTTTCTTCAGAAGGTCGGTTAGGGGTCTTGTCCGTTTAGAGAATCCCTCGATGAACGACCGATAGTAGTTGGCTAGCCCAAGGAAGGAGCGCAAATTGGTAACATCCATGGGTACTGACCAGCCGCGTATGGCTTTGACCTTTCCATATTCCATACCGATCTTCCCGCATTCGATCACGTGTCCCAAGAAGCTTATGCGCTCCTGGGCAAACGAGCATTTTTCCATTTTCACGTATAACTGATTCCTTCTTAGTTTCTCCAAAACCGGTTGGAGATGGATCCGATGTTCCTCCATGGTTGGGCTATAGACTACGATGTCGTCCAAGTAGACTACTACGAACTTGTCAAGATATTCGTGAAAGACTTGATTCATGAGGGTGCTAAAAGTAGTCGGGGCATTGGTGAGCCTGAAGGGCATCACAAGGAACTCAAAGGCACTATACCGTGTCACACAAGTAGTCTTGAACTCGTCTTCTTCCGCGATACGAACTTGGTAGTATCCGGATCTCAAGTCTAGTTTTGAAAAGTATTTAGCGCCATGGAGTCGGTCGAACAAATTAGTTACAATCGGTAAGAGGTATTTGTTGCGGACAATGATCTTATTTAGCGCATGATAGTTGATACATAAGCGTAGACTGCCATCATTTTTCTTTTGGAACAGGACTGTGGCACCAAAGGGTGCCTTAGCCGGCCGAATGAACCCAGCGGATAAGAGCTCGCCGAGCTCGTTTTTTAGCTCTGTTAGTTTAGGCGGAGCCATACGATAAGCGTTTTTTTGCGGGAGGTTTTGTCTCGGGCAGCAATTCTATTTCGTGGTCGATTCCTCTACGTGGAGGTAGCGCCTTTGGCAGAGCATCCGACATGACATCAACATATTTTTCCAAAACGCGTTGGAATCTCACAGGAATCACTTATGACGCATCTGCCTTCTTTATCATATGGATGGCCATTAATGTTGGTTCGTCGTTAGCCAACCCCCTCTTTAATTGGAAGGCCGAGATCATTTTAGGCCATTTGGCTGGTTTATCCTAGCTTGGACAATAGTTGGACTGGACCCCGTAATAACCAAACATTTGGCAAGCGGCATCGAGATGACCTTATATTCCAAAAGGAACTCCATTCCCAACATGGCATCAAATTCGTCCATCTTGACTATAACAAAGTCCGTCTGACCCTTCCATTCTCCAAGCTTAACCATTGTTCGTCTGGCTACCCCTAGAATGAGTAACGCTGCTGAATTAACCACTTTAATCTTCCCCGACTCTCGGTCCCATTGCAGGTTCAACCGAGTTTCCTCGGCTTCAGTTATAAAGTTGTAAGTGGCTCTAGAGTCAATCATGGTGCTTTTAGCCGATCTTTGGTTGATCAAGGCATCGACGTACATGAGACCCTACTGCACGAGTTCTCCAGGTTGGCCCATCTTGTTCTGAAGGGCTGACAAGAACTTTAGGGATCCCATCCGAGGGGTTTCATCTCCCTCCATTTTGTGATGTGCCTGCATTGCTAGATTATGTATCTGTTTCAGCATTGCTGTCGAACGAGGCTTCGAAGGCTGGAAAGGCCACTCACTTCGAGCAATCAGCCGCCCGATGGGGTCCTTTACAAATGTAACAATATAAGAGCCGATTAACGTAGTTTTGATTCGATCCTCGTCCTTTGTATCCTCCCCTAGGTTGGAAGGAGGATTTCCGATCTCCCCCCCTTTTCGGTCTCCCCCACCATTCTTGGGTGAGTTGGAGCGAGTGTTGGAATTTGTGCTACTCAGGGGTCTGGAGGTCTTTCTTATGTTATGGGACTGATCGACGCTCAAATCAAACAATCATTCGGCCACTGCGTAAGCGGTCGAGAGGTCTTGCACTCTTTGCTCGTAGAGTTTTGATTTAGCCCATGATTTCAAGCCTTCGATAAAGTGAAACACCTTATCTTTCTCGGACATGTCGCGTATGTCCAACATCAATGCTGAAAATTGTTTAACATAATCTTAGATGCTCCCCGTATGTTTCAGTTCTCTTAGCTTGCGCCTAGCCAGAATTTCCACATTCTCAGGAAAGAACTGCGAACGAAGCTCTTGTTTTAGCTTTTCCATGATTCAATAGTACATCAACTCTGTTCGATGTCCATGTACCTAGACCTCCACCAAAGTTTCGCATCCTCAGATAGATGCATTGTTACCAAGGGGATTTTGGCTTCTTCCGTCGTGGTGCTCGTAGCATGAAAGTACTGTTCCAGGTCAAAGATGAATTTTCCCAGAGCTTTGGCGTCTCGAACCCCACAGAAGGGTTTTGGATCCGGCACCTTAACCTTGTTTAGATGGCCCCCAACCCCAATTGGGTTGTGGCTTCCCATCGCTTTCATGGTTAGGTTCACCTTGTTACTCCGATCCTCTATCTTAGTCTTAAGGAGATCGAATGTCGTCTTGACATCTTTAGAAAGGTCTACGACCACCTGAATTAATGTGTTCTGCGAGTTCTCCAGGACATCGAATCGCCTTTCCATGTGGGCAACAGAGCCCGTTGAACTGTCCCCCCTCTCTAGGACATTGGGATGTGTCACCCTCTCTTCTAAGGTCTCAACTCTCACTATGAGTTCTTTGACGGGCATTCCGTCTATGCGGCCAGCTATCACATCAATCTCGCCTGACTTGGTCTCGAGTTCCTCCCTCCAAGACTCTAAGAACCGTATGTTGTCAAGGACTTCCCTCAAGAAGAGTAGTTGCTCCTCTATCTCGACCAACTGGTCGGATTGTGCCTTACTTGATTGCTTGGTTGCAGACATAATTGATCAAGCAATCTCTTTAGAACTGTTTCGGCTCTGATACCAACTATCACGGTCGTACTTTGTTAAACGACGAAGGGAGTGTGAGACGCTCGCTCTAGCACACGAACGAGTGCGCCGAGAGGCTTTTAGAGAGTAGGTGGCACACCCGAGCTCCAAATTAACCTTCCAACCTGGGTTTTCGAAAGGATTTTAGAAAAGAAAGGAAGAAATGTTTTGACAAGCGTTTTGAAAGGTTATATGCCGTAAGCAGTTTACAAGAATTTAGACCAAAGCTATGTTATCATACAACTGGTGGGAGTGTATTACCCCCTATAGTATATTATAAGGAATTCTTGATATGACAGGTTTGCATATCAAAAAGTTGAGGAGACATAAGACGTGTCAGCGACACGGGACGAGCCCCATAGAGGGGCCAAAAGACAAGGGACGAAGCCCCACAGAGGGGCTAGCCTGCACAACAAAAACATGATGACGAGGGGCTAACTAAGGCATATGGGCACGGGCGACAAGCCCTGGACAAGCATGCACGAGGTGTTACGACATGCGTCCATAGACGCCCATGGGCAATAGGCCCTGGACAAGCCCTGGACATGCATGACCGTGACAACGGGCACCCGTCATCGAAGACTATCTTTGGTGACTGGCTGCCGGTCACCAAAGACTATCTTTGGTGACCAGCTGCCTGTCATAAATGATAATATACAGTTTTTTAAAAAAATAGCCCATGTGGGGCCAGACTTAAAAGATTTTGTTCAGTTCTGTTCTGTGGTCCCCGGATTCTATTTTGTTTTTGTGGTCCACATTTCAAATTTGATTTTTAATATATTAGGTCAGTCATCTTTGTGCCCGTCATTAATAGGCACTCCACCTAAATAAAAAAAAAACGGGATTGTGATGATTTATGCACATATCCTTCAAGCATATACATTGTAAAAGACTATAATGCATAACTTTCTGGCCATTGTACCCATCATCACAATCCTTTACCCCTGTGGCATATCCTAAACTCTTTAAGTACTAAACTAAAATTTGGCAGCATAATATATGTTAGAAAAGAAATTAAATATGTTGATAGAGACGAATATATATCTTTCTTAAATCATTTGAATAAAGTATATACACCACATTAGCAAACATATGACGAACCTATTTATTAATCCATATACCCTCACAATTACTTCTAATATAGGTGTTTGAGTCATCATCAATAATATTAGGCAAGGTTTCGATTACCCCATATCCACAATCTTGACCACAATATCCACTTCATCATCATCAACATGTTCTTCAACTATTATTTGAGAAGGAGTTAAAACCACCGATAAATGGGGATGAAGTGGATCTGTTACATAAAACACTTGTTTGGCTTGTGTGGATAGGATAAAGAAGTCAGATTTATGTCCAACCCGATTAAGGTCCACGGTTGTAAATCCAATATCGTCCACTTTAATGCCACTATTACTATCCACCCAATCACATTTGAATAGGACGATTGTAAAACTATGATAGTCAAGCTCCCAGATTTCCTGAAGTACGCCATAAAAACTCATGTCTGACATGATCGGATTTTTGTCATTCGCACTCGAAACTTGCAAGGTTTGAGCTGTTAACATAACCCCATTGTTCTGTACACTTCTACGATCATCAGGTTCCTTAGTGTGATATGGAATACCATTGACCATATAACTATCGTAAGTGGTAACTTCTAAATGAGGTCCATGTGATACCCACCTTAATGTAGATGATATAGAATTGTTTTGAATCCCTATAGCTAGACCGACCCAATCACGCAACCAACTACTGAATGTGCGATTATCTTCATCTTGAAGCCACTTTTTATTTCTAGACTTAATAGGATTCAATTTAGTCAACATTTGCATGTGTTGATCGATATATTGAAGCACATCATTGATATTATGAAGTACGTACAAATGAGCTTCATCAATCATAGACTTTGTTGGTGTTTTGTACTTGGGAGCCGATAATGGTCGATCAATCTTTGAATCTGCAATTTTGTTAGTTGATCGCAACCCTACTGATTTGACTCCGGGAAAAAATTCAGAACAAAACTCTATAGACTCTTCTAATATATAATTTTCTCCAATGCATCCCTCGGGCCAATTTCTATTACGTACATAACCTTTCAAAACTTTCATGTACCTTCCAATAGGATACATCCACCTTAGATAAACTGATCCACAAAATTCAATCTCCCTTACAAGATGTACCACAAGGTGAACCATGATTGTGAAAAAGACTGGTGGAAAATACTTTTCTAATATACATAGAGTGACAACTACATCATATTTCAATCCTTTCAACTTGGCCGAATCGATCGACTTACTGCATATAGCCTTGAAGAAGAAACATAGACGAATGATTGCGTATCTAACGTGTTTAGGCATAATTCCACGAATTGCTATAGGAAGCAATTGTTGCATCAAAACGCGATGGTCGTGCGATTTAAGGTCGTAAAGTTTCAAATCACTAAGGGACACTAATTCGTTTATGTTGGATGAGTAACCTTCAGGCACTTTAAGTTCATATAAGCTTTTACAAAAACTCATATTCTCCGTTCTCGATAATGTGTAACATGCTGGAGGTAAGAATGTCCTTTTTTCACTCTTCTTTGGAGCTAACTCAGGTCTTAATTCAGCCAAGTCTTCACGAGTTTTTAGTCCATCTTTTGTTTTGCCAGGAATATCGAGTAGGGTTCCAATAATGTTTGAACAAACTTTCTTCTCAATGTGCATTACATCTAAACAGTGTCACACATGCAAATGTTTCCAATACTCTAAGTCGAAAAAGATTGACCTCTTCTTCCAATAAGAATTCTTATCAGGCAGTTGTTTGTTGGGTCGTCCCTTCCGGTACGTAAATTGAAGACTATTTAATTATGCAAGAATCTCTTCACCATTTTGTGGTTCAGGTGCTACTTCAAATTCTTGTTCACCATTGAATGCTTTCTTCTGTCTTCTAAATAAATGCTCGATTGATAGATATTTGCGATACCCGAGAAACACATTCTTGCCTTCTTTAGGTAAAAAAATTGATGATGTTTTATGTCCACAGATCGGACATGCTTTATAACCTTTTGTGGGACACCCACACAGGTTACCATATGCTGGAAAATCATTAATGGTCCACAACAGTAGAACTTTTAGTGTGAAGGGTTCTTCTCGATGTGCATCAAAACATTCAATACCCGTGTCCCATAACTTATTCAAATCTTTGACTAATGGAGCTAAATAAACATCTATGTCATTTCTTGGTTGTTTGGGTTCAGATATTAAAGCATTTAACATCAAGAATTTACGCTTCATGCACAACCATGGAGGTAGGTTGTAGGTAACTAACATAACTTTCCAACAACTATATCTAGTACTTTGGTCACCGTGCGGATTGACTCCATCTGTTGATAGGGCTAGGCGAAGGTTCCTCGTTTCTAAACTAAAGTCAGGCCATTTTTCATCTACTTTGTTTCCATGAGAGTGAGTCAGCCGGATGTCGTCTGTAGCATGCCACGCCAATAATTTTGTTTCCATGAGATTGAGTCACCCATCAACCTGACGGTCTGTAGCATGCTACGTCAATAATTTTGCAGTTTCTTTACTCGGAAACATCCGTTCAAATCTTGGAATTGGAGAGAAATACCACATTACTTTTACTGAAATATTTTTCACCCCTTCTTTCTTATTCTTCTGAACCTTCCCTCTTGATGTTCCACAGGTGGGACACAGATTTACATCACCGAGTTCTTTTCGATACAAACAACAGTCATATGATGCACACATGGATCTTTTCATAATTCATTCCTAAAGTACCTAAAACCTTCTTTTCATAATAGGTGGATATCAGGATTTCATTAGGACATGGCAGAAAGACACTTAGTAACTCTAATAACTCTGTGAAACTTTTATCGCTCCATCCAAACTTCGCTTTCAAATTATAAAGCTTAATCAATGTCGATATCTTAGTAAAACTTTTACAATTTTGGTACAATGGTTTTTTAGCATCCTCTAAGGCTTCTTCAAATCGGGAGAATTTGTCGTTAAAATATTCTTGAGCTGCCTCGAACATTCCTATAGGATCATCTACATCCTCATCTATTGGAACAGTAGTTTCGCTATTTCTTTCCCCCGACATTGCTTCTTCTCCAATCCATATCTTATAACTTAGATCGATACCAAAACAAAATAAATGATCTTTTATCAAATTCACATCTTGGAACTTCGCATTCACACATTTCAAGCATGGACAACAAACCAAATTTGACCATTTCTAATGTCGTATTGCATTCTCTATAAAAATCTCAACTCCTAAATTGTATTCGTGTGACATTCGATCGCTAAACATCCATGACTTATCCATCGCCATGGTTCTAGTACTCAACAAAAGCAACTACCTACACGAATATCAAAACTAAAAGACTTTATAACAAACTATTCCTAAAAATATATATATTAAGCATATATTTGAACTATTGATCTAAAACAAATGAACTAAAACCACAAAATGCTATATACTAACACTAAAATGCTATACTAACCTAACAAAAGTCCTAAAATTTCAAAAGAAACTGCAAGGTATGGATTCATATGAGGTATTGGTAATTTGAATCATGCATGAACATATATGCTCCCACTAAAGACTTAGGCTTACAATGTATGCTCCCACTAAAGTCCCTCCGAAGGAGTTACATTGAGTTACATTTAGTTTACAATGTAACTCCCTTGTTCTCCAATCATCGATTTTCATGGAAATTAAACAAAACATATTAAAGAGGATGATAAGGAGAGGCAGCAAGAATATGAAGCATTTAGCCTACAAGTTTGAAGCACAACATCAAAGCCTAAGTACATGGCTGAAAAACATAAGCTAAATAGAGTATTGAGGAGGCGGGAAATGATGGAGGGAGCTTGCTTACCAGGAAATGTTGAGGAGGCGGCAACGAAGTATTAATATCGTCCCTCCTAATTTCCAACCTTCGAGACCTAGCTATAACATTGCTTTTGTGTTAGGAATGTGGCATCTTAAAAACCATGGAAAAAGGAAAAAAGCAAGGTTAAAAACCATACCCCAAGTCTAATCGAAAATTGACGATGGCAAAAACAGATTCGTGGCAGAACGGCGGCATTGGGCGTGCGGACGGCTCACATAGAGGCATGGGCGGCGGTGGAGTATGGTGATTGGATTCAGAATATGGTAGTCGGAGTCGGCGTCGGAGTACAGTGGTCGGAGGAAGTAAAGCTTCAAAGACGGTGGTCGGAGGGGTTAGGGCTCGGGAAAATCGTGAATGAAATTGAGAGAGGAAAATGAACTTTAAGAAGGAAGAACGATGACCGACATCTATTATGAACGACGGACCGTCATCGATTTTCTTCAATGACCTTCAGTCTTTTATGACCGGCGGGCGGTCATAATAGATGTTGGTCACCATTTTGATCTTGAGACGGTAAAAAATAGAGGTCGGTCACCGTTGCCTTGGCCGGTCATAATTGATGCCAGTCACCATTTTGCTTTTGCGATGGGCCTCATATTTGCCCGTCATTGTTCTTTCCGCCGGTCGTAAAATTCTCCTTGTTTTTTCAAAACTTTTTCTAGGCCGTCACCGTTGTCCCCATTTCTACTAGTGACATGCTTTAAGCCACAAACCCGGATCATAATAAAACTTCTTACCTTCCTGACGTCTTGATTGACCCACCAAGCTAAACCACGAGTTGAAGCCATGAATCTCGATAGTCGCCTAAACGAAGGTATGCGAATAAAAATTAAAATAGGACAAACGAAGGCACAACTAGTTAACACGAAACGCACCACGCGAACGAGGGCGAGAAACTGAGTTGGCGATGCGACGCTAGAACACGGCAGTGGCGCGTTGCCACATAAACTAACAAACCTGACTTCTTTTTCTTCTTCTCGGTCTCCTAGTCGCAGATCTGGTTTCAAAATCACGAACAAACCTTTCTAGCTTCGCCAAACTACGAAAGAAGAAACAGGTTTTAAAAGTCCTTCAGTAGAAAACTCCATTAAAACTGGCAAACCTTACCTTATTTTTAAACTCTCGAGCCCATGTGTAATGGCCCAAAAGTTTAGAACGTCTTTCCAGGTATGTTCGGTCGTTGTTTCAGTTATTCAGTTGGGCCGTTAAGGTCGTTTCTGCCTTTCGGTTGAGTTTGGCTTTAATCGGGAAATTATATATAATTGTGTTCTCACAAGGACTTGATCTCGGTTGGTTTGTGGCTTGTGGAAGCTTGAAATTTAAATCTGTGTCAGCGTTGGGACTCGAAGCCTAAATGCATGAATTTGGAGTTTTGGAGAAAATTAGAATAAATTATGTCTTTGTTGGGGTTTGAAGCCTAGATTGAAGTTTGCGGAAAATAAGATTTTAAAAGTGACTACGTCGGGACTCGAAGGTGGAAATTAGATTAATTGCATTTTAATTAGCCAAAAAGGAGAAAAGGGTTTTGGGGTTGTGTTGGATCTCTTATTGTGGCCGTCATTTGGAATTTTCTTCTCAAACGCATTTTTGGGAGCTCTAAAGGTTAGTTCTCCTTCTTCTCCTTCGTCATTCTCGTTGGTTTCAATTTTGGGGTTTTAATCGTTGAAGTATCAATCTTTGTGTTTCGTTCTAATCGTTTTTGCAGTCCTAATCCGTCACAGCCTCGCGCAGCGCTGATTTCCGAGTCGAGCAGCTGCATTTTCCAGATCGCACATCGCGACTTTCGCCCCAACGAACCCTCGTCTAGCCCCAGCGAAGCCGCACGCCCGTGTTCGTCGCACGTCCCTCGCAGCTACTCAGATCAGTTGCAACTATACAGATCAATCGCAGTTGCTTAGATCGGTTGCAGCAGCTTCGCCCACAACGCAGCCTCGTTCGCCGCAGCAAATCTTTGTCCATCCGCACGCCAGGCCCAGCGCAGCCCAGCTGCACCGCTTTGTTCGCCGTCGCTCACTCAATCACACGCCAGCGACCGAGGGCCTTCACCCATCTCTTCGCAGCAACGAACTGCCCGCAAAGCTAAGCGCCTGCACCCACGCCGTGCTGACCATGTGCCGTTCGCCGAGTACTTCGCCCGAGCGACAACAGTTGTAGCCCCGCGCGCTCGTGACACCAGCAGCAGCCCGCAACTTGTCGCCTTGTAGCCTTATCCGTCCGGCTTTTTCGTCAGCCCTTAGACTCTCGGGTTTAGGTAAATTCCTTTCCCCTTGGTCCCTCTTGGTTGACGTTTGATTAGCCAGTTTAGATAATAACTATTATTATTTGCTTGCTAGGTCGTATATAGCTGGTTGGTTCTCTACATCTCAAGGAGCATTTAGTTATTATCGTGCTTGCTTTCTAGGTAAGGATTTCTTACTGGAGTTGTGTGGGCCTTGTGTTATATCATTGATTGCTTTCATGTGTGCCTGTTTACATTTACGAGCATGTTAGTGGATAGGATTCTTTGTTGATTGATTCTCTAGCTGGCATGTATGTTGAACTACTTGAACATGTTAGTACCATGCTAGGTTGTTCCTGCTGGCATGCTTCTGATTCCTATCTCGTTGTTGTAGTATCAAACTAGGGCTCGTAATTATGTAAGCCTGTTGTTATCTGATTGTTTACTAGCTCGTTCATTCTCAGTTAGCTTTTGGTTAGGTAGTCATCAACTAGAGGCTGAGAGTGGCATAACGTAAATTGCCCCACAGGTCGGGATATGCGAGGACTTCTTTCCCGTCCCCGGTAGTCGACATGATCTAGCTCACCATCCGATATAAGCCTTGTTTATAGCATGCTGGACGGTTTTTAGCTTCAGGCGTCGGTGGTTCAGGCTGACATAGATAAGTGTTGAGGGTTTCGCACCACTGTGATTCAGTGACACCACTTCGAGTCTTTAAGCATGCATACTTGGACCAAAGTAGTTTGTCCTAGACCCCACATTTACCTGGTCTGCAGCAGCATGCGGTGTGCACGCACACTCATTAGTCACTGATGGAGAGCTTCTTTGTGATCTTGAGGACAATACACCAATTTCGTTGAGTGTTTAGAGTTAGACATTCGGGTACTCTCCCGTCTGTCCCAGGAGTTATGTTGATAACTTATTTGACTAAGACCACTTGTTGGCAACTGTTCAGGATCTGTTTCGAGAGCAGATCACTAGGCCGAGAGTTAGAGACTCTCGAGAATTCAGGAGTTATGTTGATAACTCATTTGACTAAGACCACTTGTTGGCAACTGTTTAGGATCAGTTTAGAGAACTGATCTCTTGGCCGGGAGTTAGAGACTCTCAAAGTTTCAGGGGATTATCTTAATAACCCAAAGTAAAGCAAAGATCTTTGTTGGTACTTGTTACATGTATACTTGATTGCTAGATGATTGGATATTTTGTACTGTACACTGGTTGGGGATTCTTACTGAGTAATCTCGATTACTCACCCTTATTTCTGTGGTTTTCCACCAGGTAACTTGAGACAGACACCAGGACGGCTGACGGGAGGTTGTATGATCATGGGAGCTGTAGACTCTGTTTGCTTGTTGTATTTAGTTTATTCAGCATGTAATTGGACACGGAGTCCATAGGATTGCATATTTGAACTCAGGATTTGATTATGTGATTTTTGAATAAATACTCTAGCTAGAATTATTTTTTATATGTATTTGAACAGGTGGTTAGAAACAGGAACATGTCATGAATGTTGAAAGATGATTTTATTTTAATGGATATTTTATTCTTTTCCTCAAATTATGTTTTACTTTAAATTGATTGTAATCATGCATGGTGAGTAAGATACTAGTTTAGGATCATTTTTAGGTCGGATTCTTACACCATGAGTCGAAATCTTGTGAGCATGCGTCGAACAGAGCATTAAATCACTGGGAAACTGAGGTTGAAAGAAGGCTATGAAACCCACGCTCAATTTTGGGCTTGCGACGGCGAGGCTACACGAGACGCAACAGTGACAGACGACGATGGAAGGAAGAGGCAATGGACTCGAGCTGGCGGCGTGGTTTTCAAAAGCTTGCCGGTGGAGGCTGCACGTGGAACGATCGCAACAAGGGGGAGGAGACACGCGTGATGCTTGTGTGCCTAATGCATGTGCGACACGTGGCGCAAAATAGGGATGGGAGAAAGCAGCTGACGGCTGACGCGTGTGAGAGGGGGAAGGGGTGTTGTCGGCTGGAGTAAAAGAAAAATGGGGGAAGGGCATTTCAAATAATATTCTATTTATTTTAAAATATATTTCCCATTTTGGTGAACAAAACTACAACCCTAATTCCATTCAAAAACTATAAATTTCATAACTCAAAATAACCAAACTCTTAAAACAAAAAGATAATACACATGAGGATATACATTTTAAAATCAAACATTTAGTTGATACATTTTTAGCTTAACTAATTTATTATATTATAACCAAGCAAAAGTTGCAATATTATAAATTTCAATAAAAACACATAATAATACGTAAAAATAGTCAGGGTGTATCATATTCAATGTCATCGACATGGTTCAGGCTGCATACGATGAATTTTCTTATGAACCTAAGAAGTTTGATGATACTAAGAGTCCATTATATCCAAGATGTAATAGATTCACGAAATTATCTGCTCTCGTGAGATTTTACAACTTAAAAGTACGATTTGGGTGGACTAGTTCTAGTTTTGGAGAATTGTTATTTGTGATACATGATATTCTGCCGGAGGGGAATGTTATGCTTGTCTCTATGTACATGCCATAAAAACATTATGTGGTCTAGGATTGAATTGTGAAAAAATTGATGCATGTCCAAATGATTGTTATTTGTAATGATTGTTATTTGTATAGGAAAGAGTATGCAACTAGCACTAAGTGTCCTTGTTGCAATTTATCGAGATGGAAGTTATGTAAGAACTCTACGAAAGAGAAAAAAATGAATAAAAGCCAAACAATTGTGGTATTTTCCAATTATTCCAAGATTTATAAGACTGTTTAAAAACTCTGATCATGCAAAGGACTTGGTTTGACATGCAACGGAAACGAAAGTATATGGAACTATGCGACATCAGGCTGACTCTCCAACGTGGAGATTAGTAGATCACTTTGGCTAGAATTTGGTTCATATTCAAGGAATCTTCGTTTGAGGTTGTCTATTGATAGAATTTACCCGTATGAAAATATGAGTCGTAAATACAGTTGTTGGCCAGTGATAATTTTAGAATACCACCTTCCACCATGGTTGTGTATGAGGAGGAAGTTTTTAATGTTGTCGATGTTGATATCACGACCAAAACAACCAAGGTATGATAATTATGGACCCGTTTGATAACGTTTCCGTTTCTTGTTTCTTGTTTCTGTTTCTCATTTTTTGAGAAACAGACTTGTTTGGTAACTGTTCCCGTTTTTCGTTCCCAAAATTTTCAGAAAGCTTCTAATATTTGGCTCCAAAATGAGAAACTCCCATGTTCCGTTTCTGATTTTTTTGAATGTGTTTCTCAAGTTTGGTTTTATTCTTATAGAAACGTGTCCAATTATTTCCCAATTTAATGTTGTGGCCTATTGAAAAAAGTATGTAGGTAGAACTTTTGCTGCACTCCCACATCGAAGGTTCGATCCACCATAATATTTTTTAATTTTTTTTCTTTTTCCATTTTGAAATCAACTTTTATTTTTTTTCTTCCAGATTTTGTTTTTTAAAATCAACATTTCAATTGGTCAAATAAATTAATACAATATTTTAATTCCTAAAATCATAATATTAATATTCTTATTTTAATTTAATTTCAATATATAATAACTATTTACTTGTTTTTCAAAAAAAAAAAAACTACTTTTACTTTTTTTTATGTAAATAATTTATTATTTTAATTTTAACATATATTTATTTTTAAATTTAATTTCTATAAATAACAATATTTATATTTCATTATTTTTATCTCGAAATTTGTTTTAGACACTTTTATGAATATTTTTATCTCGAAATGAATTATTTTTTAGTTATATACATTTTAATGCAAGATATTTTTCATAGTCAATTGATACTTAAGAAAATGAGGAAAAAAAACGAGAAACGAGAAACAATTACCAAACAAGTTTCTGTTCCTGTTTCTCTTTTTTTCAAGAAACAGCAAATATAAATGGTTACCAAACACTTTCTTGTTTCTGGTTCTTAAAACAAAAGAAACAAAAAACGAGAAACGAGAAACGAGAAACAGGAAACGGGAGTGTTACCAAACGAGCTCATATATTTAGCTCCTTTGATTGATGGATTGAAACTTTTGTGGGAAGAGGGAGTCCAATGTTTTTTTTTTTTTTTTTTTGAGTACAAGGGAGTCCAATGTTATGATGGACATAAATAAGAAATATTCACCATGAAGGTTGTGTTACTTTGGACTATCAATGATTTTTCAACTTATAGTAACTTGTGTGGTTGACAATATTAAGGGTTATAAAACTTGCCCCATATGCGGGGAGAACACTTCTTCATTACGGTTAGAACATAGAAAAAAAAGAATGTATTCATGGGGTCATAGAAATATTTGCCAAGATATCATCCATACATAAAACAAAAAAAAAGTTTTTAATGGTGAACAAGATTATGAAAATGTGCCAAATCTTTTGACAAGAGATGAAATATCCTTACACCACGAGGGCATTAATTTCTCAAGGTGAAAAAAGTGCAGTAAGAAATCTAAAGACAAAACTCCAAATATTTATTGGAGGAGAAAGTCAAATTTTTTTTGAATTGTCGTGTAGAAAAAAGAGAAATATTTTCATTATGCTCGAGCATCATACATAAAATAATGTCCAGCTATATGCCTCAATATGAGTCATAATCCATTTTTGTTTATTTTACTTTTTTATCTTTTAAATTTAAATTTAAATAGATTGTGGCCTATATTAGGCCATATATGTAGGCATTATTTTATATATGATGCCTGGGCATCATGTAAATATTCTTCTAGGAAAAAATTGCATGTAAGACATTGTCTTTAGAGATCTTTGCATATTTGAAATCAATATCTTGAATTCGACTTATAAATTTACAACTCTACTTTAATATAGTCGAGTAGCTATGTTTGTTAGGTAAATTATGGAGTGAGCAAATATATTTTAAGGAAGAAATGTAAAGTTATGATCCTAGATTTTTTTTGTTTTTTTTGTTTTACTCTTATTATTAGTATATTGTTATTTAACCTTTTTTTAAAATAAATTGTTTGTTGTAATACATTGAAAAAATTACAAGCTTACATTTAATAATAATAAATCATAAAAGTAGAGTTATATGTTGGAAGAATTACAAGCTTATGCTTATAGTTAGATTCTTTTGTTCAAAAAATATATTTTTTATTTAAATGTATGTCTATTCATTAATTTAAGACATATTAACTATTTACTAAATATGTGTTCACATAAGATTTTCGGAGATAAACATGAATGAGACACAAGTAAATGAATTTAAATATTTATTGATTTGATTTGTGTGCGTGTTACAAATCTCTAATATTTGTTCCATGATTATTTCTCTCGAGATGTGGGTTTCGAAGATGCTAATCTAAGGGCTTGAAAGTTTGTTCTCAGACATAGGATGATTGAATCTTCAATATGTTGTTGAAGAGACGATCAATTTGTGGAAGTCTTTGTCGTGGAGCGACGTTCTGAATTCTGAAGTTTGATCTCTGAAATATTATCTAACTCTTTGACTGATCTTGAAGACTTGAAGATTTAGACGGTTGGATGCTCTGAGTTCTAAATGCTCTAGCTGAAAGTTCTGAAGATTCTGAGTCTTCGGTCTATAGTTCTCGGTTCAGGTCCTCTACAAATGAGGAGCTCTCCATTTGTAGAGCTCCCATGAGTTTGTGGACTTGGGTTTTATGGATTTTTGGGCCTAAACCTTGGTCTTGGGCCTTATGAATCTTTAGGCTTGACCATTAGATTGAGAAATAGTAGAGAATGTCTACTTTTCAAAAAAATACTTCATGTGATGTTTACCATTTGAAAGACTTTAAATAGATGTCTATTTAGAAAATAGAGGAAGAGAGAGAGAAATTTCTTCTCATAAATATCCTTTATATTATTTATTTTAAAATCATTTGTGTAATTTCTGAAATTAATTAACAAACAATAATAATATTAAACAACAAACTCATGAATTGAGGAGTAAAATTCTCCCCTATAACTATTTTCCGCCAATATTTGATTTTTTTCTATTTATAAAATAGATACTTATCATTAAGACTTTTATTTACACACTTATAAAAGAAAATTTAAAAATCAACCAATCATATATTTGATTACGTTTAACTAGATATTGAAATTTTGAGTCTCATTATATAGTATATTAGGTAAATAATAATAATGATGAAAAAAACAAATATATAAAATGGCCATAACGCCTTTATAATCTCATATCATCGTAATGGGACGGATGGGGATACAATTTCGATTATGGCAAAGATTTAAGGATGAAAGCTTTTGAGTATTGGTTGTCCGTTCTTCGATGAATTTGTGCTGGGTGGAGGGTTACTCGAAGATTTTGTGATATTTAAGGCTTCATAACATATATAAAAAGTCACAGTTTGAAGATGGAGAGAGCATCATTCGAAGATTAAGTACAAACCACCCTCGACACTACAAGTCATCGATCAAAACATATAGAAGAAGTCGCATGTTGTAGAGTTCACTCATGAGCGAAGGTATAATCGTATACAACCTACCAACTTCTTATTGTCGAAACTTCTTATTTGTCTTCGACGAAATCGATGATATTTTTAAAATTGTTTTTTTTAGCTATCATACTCCAGGCTAAAGAGCTTCCTAACGAATATCCAGCGTTACGAGTATGTACAAATTTATGAAGTTGCATCGAGATGAAATACATAAATATGCCAGTAATGATGTGTTTTGTAATAGTTTTATTGGCACTAGTAAGTCTGATTGTATATACGATTATATACATAAACGTTAGTTCCAACGGGCGGCGAAGGAGGGGTCTAACAGTGGTCGGTATTAATTTTTTGTCATTTTGGATTAAAGAGATCAAATCTCACTTGATTTGATATACGTGAGAAGATATTTTCTATTTTTTTTGTTTAAAAATTAGTTTTAAATAAATCTACAAATTATTTTCTTTTAACAAACCAAATCAATAATATCCTTAACTAATTTTCTATTACGTTTGTGAAAAAGCGCACCTCGACTAATGTCACGGGGCATACCGCCTGACCCTACAACATATGGATGCCAAGGAAACCCGTAGGTATTAATTTAAAATTAATTCCTAGGTAGGTGGCCATCATGAGATTTGAATCCATACCCTTATGCACCCCAAGGCCCTCCATGACCAATTGGGCTACCACATGATGGTTATATCAAACACTTTCATCTTGACATTTTAATAATGTACAATTTTAATTTTTGAGAATAACGAAGTTGTGACTAGGATGATAATTATGTTAATTTTAAATTATTATAAATTGGTGATTATTATGTTGCTTACATGAATTTTGTTTCAAAGAATAACAGTTAAAATGAAGAAGAAGAAAACTTATCAAATTTTTTTATTTTTTAAGTTTCAAAAATAAAAAAAATTACATTTTTCATTGAAATAAATATGTTGACTTATCTTCTAAAAATTAATTCTAAATTTTATTGTTCCAATTCTTTGTCATGATCGGCTTCTACGACCTATGCGATCTGGTAGGATGCAATTTTAATTGAGACGTTGTTAACTGAGAAATTTTGGCCAATTATAAGATGCCACATTATTATCAATGACGAAATTAAATTAAATTTTGAGATAATATTTCTTAAAATTAAATTGGGCCAAAAATTGGTTTTTTCTGAACTTGGATCAAAATTAAACGGAACAAAGTTCATTTAGTGAAGCGAACCAAGAAATTCAAGCCCAATGGCCAGGCTCAAAAGCCCATTAGGGTCCAAGCTCATGATCCTTGTGAACTCCATAAATAGAGGAGTTCTTCTCCATTTCAAATGGTGAATTTTTTTAGAATTGAGAGGGAATTCATAAGAATTGAGGTCTCTCCATGGTGATCAAACTTCATTTTGCTTCAAAAGACAAATAGTTCCATAAACGAACATCTAAATACGAAGAACACACATCTTGTTTTTCAAATCAAGAACACATATTCGGAGAGAACGAATTAGAGGATCAAATCTTATAGATTAAACCGCTTTCACAAAATCATCTCAAATTCAAGTTCAACTCCACAAATCTATATTTCTCAGGAAATCTCATGTGAACAGACCTAATCGACTTAGGAATGCCATAACGGAAAAGAATAATAAAGAAGAATAATCAAGAAGAATAAGAAGAAGAATAAGATCAAAATGCCAATGGTGACGAAATTAGCAAAGATGAAGTCACGAACAGCCAACCATCGACGATGCTTTCGGTTGTGCTTCAATTTGGCATTGGATGAAATAGAAGAAAAAAGAATCGAACTAGCCAAACCTCCACGGCAGCTGCCACCGCTTCTGGTGAAAGAGGAGACGGCCATTTTTAGATCACTGCCTTCTCCTCCTTTCGATTTTGTTCTTAATTGTTTTATGTCCCTTAAATCTTCATTTTTGTTGTTTGATTAATGGAAAAATGAGATCGAAATGCCAATGGTGAAGTAACTTGGTCATTATCCTCATTATCTTAAAGATTAAAATAGAGCATTATTAAAATGTCAGAATGAAAGTATTTGATTTTGGAACATAAAAACTAAACTAAAACTTCAACGAAAATGTTAGTTTTTCCAAAAAAAAAAAAAAAATAAAAGGAAAGAAAAGGTTTCTAGAAAAACTTAAGAGAAAAGAGACCAGCTCAACTTTAGAGAAAAGAGGATAAGCTCAGGCCATGTACTTTGGACCACAAAACCACCATGAGGCAAGCAAAGCAAGAGTCTTTTATTTAAGCCTCACATATCAATTTCACATTTACCAAACCAAAGCAATCAATAATAAAAAAAAAAAAGTAGAGAGCATGGCTATTTGCAAAGTGGAGATGATCCCCAGATCCCCCTAATTTTTTTAATCCATATCCTTCTTGATTTTGTCACATTTTTTAAAAAAACAATAGAAAGAAAAAAAAAATCATATTCACATGTACAATTTCTCCATAATTTTCTCATGTCCAATTTAATTTTATACATTAACTAACTATTTCTCTTTCTCTTGTCGTGAGTTTTTGAGCCACATTATTGAGCACTACAATTATTTTTATGAAATAATAATCTAAATTTTACAATATTAAATGCAACAACTTTTAATT
This sequence comes from Sicyos baderoa, assembly GCA_037832685.1. NCBI lineage: Eukaryota > Viridiplantae > Streptophyta > Magnoliopsida > Cucurbitales > Cucurbitaceae > Sicyos > Sicyos baderoa. The sequence continues at coordinate 3,771 of JBBMEF010004544.1, read as the reverse complement.
CTTCAAAAATATTTTAAATCACTTTATTGGTGGTATTATCATGTAGTTCGATAATGCATCACATATCATATATTTGGTATGTAATTGATAGGATTTAGATAAAAATAACATTAGTTTTTTTTTTATTTTTATTTATTTATATACATTTTTTTTAGATTTATTTATATATATATATATATATATATATATATATATATATATAATATTGAAATTTTCAAATTTTGATAGTCATTTAATGCTTGATTAGTGTATTAATAAAGTTTAGTTTTGTACCTAATTTGAATTCAATAAAGTTAAGAGTTCATACTATTATTTAAAGGGAAAACCCACTATTTATCTATTTTTTGTAAAGTATTATAGGTGGTGTTTAAAGGGGAAAATATTTAAGTGACATGTCTAAAATGAATTTGTAGTGAGGGAGAGAAATTAAATATCTCATATGTACCATTCTTCTATTTCTACATTTATTTAAATAAAATAGACTATTAACCCCACCTTTGAGATTAATTTTAATTTTCTTATTTATATGTTTTCTTTAATTAAATACATTATTTGCTCCACCATTTGAGGGAGTAAGTTTAACCGGCAGAATATTTTAAAATAATAATAATAATAATGATGATGATGTGCTAAACGAAATCATCCATACTTTTAGGGTTGTTAGGTGACCAAACGTAGACACGTCAGTTTGCATATATTTAAAAAAAATAAAAAATAACAATAATAATAATAATAATGATGATGTGTTAAATGAATTCACCCACATTTTAGGTAGTCAAATTTAGACACGTTAGTTTGCATTATTGAATTTAACAAATTAATTCCTTTTTTAGCATTTTAATTAACATTTTAACCATTAATTTCATTCTTTTACATGTTTGCTAGGTTCACCATTTTTTCCACCATTGTTACTCTATCACCCCCTCAATCTTCTACAATGTTATCTCGTTTTTACCATTTTTGCCTACCACCAACCTTTTTTTACAATCATTTACAAACTTGCTCGAGGTTAAATTTAAAGATGGCAACTACATCAGTTTTCGTGTTCTTTAATGGTAAATGGGACGAGAACGATGTTTATACCGATTACACAACCGGCGTTGTTGATATCATATGCAACATGCCCTTATCCTTTCTCATATCGTCTATTGAGGGGAAGTTTTCGTTGGACGAGTACTCAAAAATCGTGTGCATATCACTATACAAGGAAGGCGCGCACAAACAAATGTCGAAGACACTGAAGGATGACAAGGACGTTCAGTGGATGAACAACGGGTTCGCGGGGGGAATGTACAGCGGCTGCTGTCTCTTGGCAGACATCGTCCAAACACGTACCGAGATGTACGTCCAAGACTTAACCGGGGGGACAATCGTTTTGAGTGTGGTGGAAGCTCGACGGCTACGGATGCGGAAGCTGGCTGTAATCTCGACGGAGGTACGGTGGAGTTCGAGGAGGCACGGTGGAAGTTCGACGGAGGTACGGTAGAAGTTCGACGGAGGGAGTCGATCGAAGATCGACGGTTTTGCTTCCTAGGTGGGGTGCTGGAACGACGGGGTGGGGATTGCGTGTTCGGGAGTCCGGGATAAATTTTCGACTCCCACGGTATAGGTGGCAAGCGCATTAATTGTCGCAACGTCTAAAATGTACGTGCGTGCTCGTTTGTCCATTTCGGGTAGGTTTCTGGGATGGTAAGGCGGCGGTACTCACACGTACTTCGGACGTACGCCTTCGGTATATGCTAAACGATTTTAACTCAATTATTTTAAAAAAAAAAAACCAAAAACCTAATTCATAATTGCATTTTTCAAATTTGAATTTTACATTTTCGTTTATTATTTAAATTTAGGAGTTTGTTATAATAGGGGTTTCTCTCTCATGTTAGTTAAATAAATATGTTTAATTTCAAAAAAAAAATTGAAAAATCATTAATAAAATTAGATGAGCATTTTAGACTTTTGCATTTAAATTTTTATTTACAAAAATTACAATTAGACATGCATTTAAATAGTTCTATATTTAGACACTGGCCTAAATAGTTTAGGAAATATGGCAATTTTCCTAGTTTGCCCTTATTTAAACATAGTGGGTGAATAAGTAAATATTGAGAGTAAGAATTGTGACGCGTGTTTTCCATATTTAAGGAGCATTTAGATGAAGTTTTTACTAATTCCTTCTCTTTTTTATTTTTAGAAATAACTTATTATTTTTAATTGTTTAATCATTTCTAATCACTAATTTCAAATAAATAAAACAACTCATTTAAACCATTTATTTTTAATTCTTCATTTTTAATTACTCAAAAATAATTATTTATTTTAAATTTACATCTAAACTAGATTTTGGTTTTAACTCCTTACACAAAAATTACATCCAAATGAATTTTTAGTTATAACTCTAAATTTTTCACTATTCAAAATAATTTCTCAATATAACTTTTTAAGTTGAATTCTCCTTTAATATGGTATACAAACACCCTGATCAAAGTTAAATTAAAAATTAAAAATTGTTAAAGCTTTAGAATTTAGGAGTACAATTTGATTTTCCCTTGCTCCCTCCAGATCTCACTTTTGTCATTTCCAAGATTCTCTTCAAAATCTGTTCGCTTCAAAAAACGGTTCCCTTTCCGTCTTATACAAACAAAAACCAATCATTCTTAGAGGATTTATGGTGTCTTAAATAATGGAAAAATTGTGCCTGTAACGGCCTGGGAAATTGAACCGTTACTTAGGAGGTTTGAAGTGTAAGTTTTAAGAGAAAGGGTTCTTGGGAATTCGTCTTCGCTGAGTCTCGCCCTAGCGAAAGAAGTTGACGAAGTCCTTTGCCTTCACCGAGCTTCGCTCTAGCGAACTCGTGCTCCGAAACGGCTCCTCAGCCGTTACGTTTTTCAAACGACTCCTTCTTCAATCCAGCCGTTACGAAATCTTTAACTCCTTCATTTCCAGCCGAGGAGTTGTTCTTCGAACCTTGCTCTTACGTTTTCTCTCAACCAAAGCCCAAGCTTTTCCCTTGTGTTCTTCCTCTGATCGACTCTTCGAGCGTGTTCTTCAAGCTTCCGGCTTCGTCATTGCAAGGTAATCTGTTTTCCTTGATCTTCTGGTTATTTGATTTCGTCGATGGGTTGATTTAACGATTCTAAGGTTCAGATTTCTGGGTTTTCGTATGGTGTTCTTCAGATTGTTCTTCACGTTCATCGCAGCCTAGATTCGCTTAGTGTTCGTCAACGCTCGCCGAAGCGAAACTTTGTTAGTTGGTAAGTGAGTTTTGTTCTGTTGTTATTGGATTAAGATTCTTCCAGTGTGTGTAAGATTGTTTCTGACTTGCGTCTTTTGTTGCTATGTCTTGTTCGTTTCCGACGAACCAAAGGCTCTCTGCCGTTTGGAGTTTGCTTGTCGAGGATATTCTAGCGTTCCCTTCGCCTACTGTTCGCCGTGTTCAGTTTCAAGAAAGTGTTGTTGTGTCTGTTCGCTAGCCAACGAACAGAAGAGTTGTCGCGGTAAGTTTTGCTTCACCTTTTGGTTTACAGAGGATGGTTGTTGTTCGTTAGTAACGAAAGTACTAGTTTTGTTTGGTCAGAATCAGTGTTGCCAAGGTCAGAAGAAGTTTGCCAGTGTTTCGCTACAGCGAACTCGGGGGCAGTAGCAGATTTCAGTTTGGCTAGTGTTTTCTGTTGCGAGGTGTTGACTCGAGTTTCGGCCAAGGTAAGGATTTCCTTATCGTAGGGTTTGTGGACAGTACGTTAGTTTCCTGATTAGCTATTAGTATGTCTGTTA
>JBBMEF010004536.1:0-25848 GCA_037832685.1 Sicyos baderoa | reverse complement strand
TATTATTATTATTATTATTATTATTATTATTATTATTATTATTATTATTATTATTATTATTATTATTATTATTAAAAAGTAACACAAAAGTTAGGGTTCATGAGAAAAATAAATTATGAAAAATTACAAATTGATTTTCAAAAAGAAAATCTAGCTTCCTAACATTTAGTGTTTGGTACGATAGTAATGAGTATTTTCGTTGCAAAATAGAAAATTAGAGAGATGTTTTGTGAAGGCCAAAATTGAAAATGGTAAGAACTTGTTATTTGCCTATGTAAAATAGTAATAATAATAAATTTTCAAATTTGGTACCGGAAGCAAAAGCAAAGGGAAAGATATCAAAGATAGTTGGAGTGTTTTAAATCTTATAGAAAAGACTATTTGGGTTTTTTTTTTTTTTTTTTTTTTTTTTTTTTTTTTTTTGAGTTGGATAGAATAAAATGATTATCCCTTAAATTTAAATATCTTTTTTGTTTAATAAAAAAATTTAAAAACAATGTGGGTATTATAGAGAAATATTATTTCTCTCTCCACATATTTTTATTTTAGCCATGCATTTAAATGAACAAAGTAGTCATATTCCTAATTATTTTTTAAAACTAGCCATTTTCACCATTTCTCAATTATAAGCCCGCTTATAAACCAAATATAAAATAAAGGCCCAAAACTTTATAAATAAAAACTCACCCAATAATAGAAATTGAATAGGGTTAAGTCTCGTTTGATAATTATTTGATTTTTTATTTTTTATTTTTATATTTTTTGTTTTTTAAAATTTAAGTCTATTCTCACTTAAATTTTCTATATTGTGTTTCACTCTTCCTATAATATATCCATCGTTCGTTAAGAAAGTTTGGTGAATATTAAACAACTTTTAAAAATAAAAACACACTTTTGAAATCTATTTTATTTTGTTTTCAAATTTTGGTCTAATTTCTAATATGAGTGATAGGTACACATACACATCCAAGTAAGAGAAAACATATAGTAAGATAGGTGTTATAGACTTAAATTTTAAAAACCAAAAAACCAAATAGTTATCGACGGGGACTTAAGAAAATGACAAGATTTAGAAAACTTATTTAAAATTATTTTGGCTTTAAATAAAAAATATTTTTTAAAATTAATTAATTAAATAAATAATAATGGACTATTATACCCCTACAACTACGTTTGACTTTTTTTTGTTTAATTTATTTAGAATCGGATTCCCTCGTATCTGAAAATTTAATTTAATATTTCAAATTTAACCATTAGCCTAACATCAAATTTCAATTGAGGCTTCCCAAAATATTCATCTCAAACTTGATTCTCCACCGAATCAAATGATTGAAAGTAAAAAACTAACGCAAAATTGTATCAAACAATGAATTTATTAACCTAAGGACATGTAGAGTTCTGAAAAAATAACATGAAAATTATCATACCAACCCTATAATACATATAAGGCATCACAATTAGGATCCTGACAGTAAATTTCAAATACCATTGATCTACCCATGTGTAAACTAACAAAAAACCAAATCCATTTATCAAAAAAATATTTAAAATTATTAATATCTAATTTAGGCCCTGTTTGATAACAATTTAGTTTTATGTTTTTGATTTTTTAAATTTAAGCTTATTCTCACTTAAATTTTCTATCATGTGTTCTACTCTACCTACAATATATTTATCTTTAATTTCCTTAAGAAAGTAAGAGAACACTAACCAACTTTTAAAAATAAAAAAAGTACCTTCCAAAAGTTTGTTTTTGTTTTTAAAAGTTGGTTAGTATTCTCCTACTTTCTTAAGGAAAGATGGATACATGGTACAAAGGGTGGAACACATTATAGAAAATTTGAGTGAGAATAGGTTTAAATTTCAAAAACCAAAAACAAAAAACCAAATGGTTATCAAACGGGACCTTAATTTTCCATTTATTAATTATTTATCCCTATTTGTGATCCATGATCTCATGTTAACCACCCATCATTTAGTAACCACTCACCCATTTATTTATTCATTTAACGTTATTTTCTTAGTGGTAGATGTTGTATTATGCCTTGAACGCATTAATGAACTGCGATTAGTTAGTCGAGGGTCTCGCTGACTCTAGTAGGGGATCTCATTTATCGTTGCACGTTCGCATTTCGCATCCGCTAACTACACTCCGCAGAGCATCTGTTTCCGCAACGTATACTATTTAGTTTACGTACTCTGTAATAGGGTTTAATGAGAGCGCATATATAAATCTGAATTAAACCCTAGTTGTTTATGATGATGTTCATTATTCTGTAATCTGTAAATCGCCTCCTCTGAATACCCTATCTGTCTATGGATTAGCTAACACAACGTTAGTGAATCACGTAAATCTGTGTGTCGTGTTTTTTCTTCTTCTTTCGCGCTTTCGTTATCCATTTTTCATACCTTCGTATTCGATTGTTGATTTCAGATTTCATAACAGTAGAGATAACTGTTAATGAATCTACAGAGAACATAGAGAGAATTCCACAGAATTCTTCTATATTTTCTTCACAGCTTTTGGTCTCATATATCCACCATAAACTCCATCTACCCTAACTTCTTCTTCCTCTTGACCTAGTCGTCGCCGCCGCCCTTGACTTTTTGATAGAGTGTCGTTATAATGTAGTAAATAAATTCAATTCTACTCATTGATAAGTAGAACTTTCCAGTTACACGCAAGTATACGCGATCTGCAGTAAGTAATAAGTAAATTATCGATCTCCACAGGAACTGGAATTAATTCGAGGTGATGTCTAGAATTGAAAGTAAAGACGAATATAGTTGAGTTGGTTTGGTTTGGTAACATGAAAGTAAGTAGTAATAATAAAAGTAGTTGCGAGAGGTAAGGCTAAGATCAGGTAATTATGAGTAGCAAAAGCAATGAAACAGCAAGGAACATGCGGTAAGGAACATCTATTATACTACGCTTCACAACTTTTGCTTCCGCATCAGTTTGCATCAAGTCCGACTTCCGCCGCAACTTGAAGTAATTAAGAGCGAGCGCTATGTATATAATAATTACGCGTTTATCCCTAAACTCCGATTTAAAGTATTATAGCTATAATACTAACCTATTAAACATGCATATTAGACTTAGGTTATTTCCTCTTCCGATTTATAACCTATTAGTTTGTGTGGATGGCCGTTCAACACTTACTTTTAAATTAAGAACCTAATCTTCATGCTCTAGATTATTCCTTCCAATTTCTTCCTAACACATGCTGCTACAACTCACTTTTCCCTAACCTTGCCTTAATGAAGTTAGTTCATGATACAAACAGAAAACACATAGATAGACATAGAAAACATGCTAATGTATTACTGAAGTAAAATGAGTTCAACAAACAGAAAATAAAAACAGATAAGAAACTTTTCTTGTTTGTTCTTCGTAGCCGAAAACATCTGATCTCCTCTTTCAACCTATTACAAAATGGTCTTATTTATAGGCTTCCTTCGTTAACTTCTTCGAATCTCCTAGAATAGTATGAATTAATCGCACGATAATTTCCTCATTTTTCTTGCCAATTCCGTCTCAATTTGTCTAAGCAGAGAATCCCTTGATTTCAACAGTTTGTCTCTTAATTGTTGATAACTCTCAAATATAGAGTATTTTAGCCCTAAAATAAGGTGTTTTTAAGTCATAATCTTGCATTATAACATTCAATTGGTAGCTTGAATCACCATAGAACAGAGAAATACAGATAAAATGTAAAGCATGTAGTAAAAGAGGCAAGGATTAGAAATCCTAAGAAAAAAAGTGATTTTGGAGTCAAAACGTATAAGTTTTCAGCATTTTGATAAGCATTCTTCGAAAATTTGGTTTGTTGGAATTATTCCGATCTTTTCATAATCTTGAATACAAAGTTGTTGGAGCAAAGTTCTGATGAAGAGGAGATGTTTTAAAGTGGAGAATTGAAGTTGTGAAGAAAGTCTACCGTGTACAGCATTGTGCATGCATTCGGTGAAATCTAGCTGAGCTTTGTGGTCCTGGGCGGAATTTGCATGCTGAGGTCCCTTTTTCTGACGTCACATCTTGGAGTAGCGAGCAAGCCATTCCCTAGAATTAATCTTGGCCGTTTATCTACATTTTGGAGAGGCTATTTAAGGACCAACTTTGGGAATTTGAACTTTTTCTTCCTTTTTCGTCATTTTCTACTTTTGGAGATCATTTTGGAGGCTTGTTTGGAGTTGTCAGATCGTCTCTGAAGGCTGCAGCATTCCGTTTCAGCATTTCTGCAATTACCAGTATTTCGAACTTTCTTCTTCGTTTTCCTTTCTGATTTGTTAGTTCATATAGGTAGCACATTGTTTTCTGGACCATGAACGTTTGTGAGTGCTCGATCTTGTAGCTCATAGTCGTTTTCTATCATATTTTGGTGTTTTCCTTACTTTTGAGTACTTTGATTTGTTTTATGCTGGTGATCTGGAGTTTTTACACACTTCTGAGCACTGTTTCATTGTGGATATGTTCCTCTATTGAATTTCTAAGTATTCCTTACTCTTGTGTGATGTTTACAACATTTTTACTTCATGTTGTTGTTTTTGTTGATGCGATCGTGAGCTAAGCACGTTTAGGTGAAGGTTAAGGGATGGGTGTGTGATGTATGTCTCGAGAGTGAGCAGGGGGATGTTAGGCTATGATATCGTAGGTGCATTTCAATTATAGCATGTTTCGGCTGATCACCCATTCATGTTTGCTTGCTTTGTCGTCCCGAGAGGGAGAGAAGTAAGAGATCTTCTACCGGTATCCATTAGTTTTAGTGTTAAGAACTCTTACCTGTTAAGAAGGAGGCTAGAGATGGTCACTTCGCTAGTGCGCATTTCATGCGTAAGAGCCTCGGGCTTTGATGCGAGAGTGCAAGTCCGAGGAGCATCATCGCATCCCGAGAGGGAGTGTTAGGGTTCATGTTGTGTGTGGCTTTCTTCTCACCGCTAGTCTCATTCTTGTTGCATATTGATCGTATTCATAATTCCCTTAACCTGATCCTATTTTATGAATTGAAGAATCATTTTCTGTTTTAAGCATTTACTTACGCATTTACTCTGTTTACATTTTACTTATGTGATTGCGATATTCTGTGTTGACAGCATTTTGTATCGCATTGGCATGTTATTTCATTTTACATTTGAAAACAAAGTGACACCATCCAAATTATCCTTTATATTTATGTACTTGACTTTCCAATTAGCACTTGATTTGATTATCACAATCCTTGTGGGAGATGACTTTACTTATCACTTGATGCAAAAATACCATATATACTTGCATGTTATTAGTTGAATGCTAAGGATACCATGCATAAAAGATTATATTCAATTAGCTTTCCGTACTATTAAAAAGTATTGTCAACTCGTATCAATTGTCTGGCTAGTCAACTTTGTGTTGTCAAGCGATCTTTTCCTTATTTGCTTCATAGTGCATTGGCAGTTGTCTCCCGAGCATCAGCTGCTCACAATCGCGTGTTGTGAAAGTCAGCATCGCACTGTTCCGCAAACACTAAATCTTGCGAAAACAGTAAACAACATAAGCTTTGCGAAATACATGTTAAACGTGATATTTTGGTCATTTTAAGCGCTATAATTCCTATTCCACATTTTGTTCCCCTAATGCGCGTGCATTAGCGAATTACACCTTTCCTTCTTATTTTACTCACTCGTAATAGATTTTTTCATGGAAGCGCACTAATAAATGATGCAAAGTAGTGCGGAAATCCTACTCTATTTTAGAGTCATCATCCCTCTTCAACGCCGACCACCGCATGCTATCGTTCGTCGTTGCCACTTCCATTGCAACTGCTCGTGTCTTACCCAGTCGTGCGTGCAACACTTCGTTCGACAACGCCCCAACGCTGCTCGCGAGCTTGCTAACTACAGACGTGGGTCCGTGCTTCGTCGCACCCAGCTGTTATGCCTCCGTCGAGGTCTGTTCGCCATCTCGTGCATGCCCAGCCTCAACAGCCCAAGAGCGCGTGACTTCTTACTCGATTCTATCCATGGCGCAGCATGCCTACCCAATCGTGCCTCCTCCGTCAGCAGCCAACCAGCCATGCATGTCGCCACCTGACCCAAGTCGTGCGCAGTAGCAGCTTGCTAGTCAAGTTTCACAACTGAACCTCGCAGCCGTTCACCCCGTTGTGTCGTGTTCTTTTGGTTTTAGGTTTGGGTAAGTCTTGGTTTGAATCTCACTAGTTTGTTGTGCTAAAATGGTTATGGTTTTTTTTGTTTTACTATGGTCATTGTTCGGGTGCTATTAATCTTCGTGTAAGGTGTTTCGTTGTTCGGGACCAGTTTCGTACCTTGCTGGTTTTTTACGGCTGTGTTGATTTCGGTTTTTGGGGTAGTCTAGTTGGATTTGAAGTTCGATAATGTTAATGTTAGGATTGACTTTTGGTGGCTGATTTTTATGGATGTAAATTGCTAGGTTGGGCTGTTAAGCGTGGTTTATGTTGGAATTTGTGGATTGTTCTGTATTGATAAAACAGGTAGGGATTCTCTACCCGGGTTGTGTGGACCCTGCACAGGGCGAAACTCATTGTATTTTTTTTTTTTATGTATTGTTGTTAGATATGGATGTGGCCTGATGTTGGAGTGTTGGTTTTGAGTTGTTGCTGAATGAGTGTAGTATGTATATATGTTTCTAATTGTTCCGCATGTTGTGTTTTGGGATTATGGAGTCTTGGGGTGCCACCTTTCATGTGTGTTTCACTTGTATGTTTTAAGTATGTTATGTTTTCTTAGTGTCTCGAGATTATGAGATTTCGGGGTGCCACCTTATATGTTATTTTACATTTTAATTTTATTTTGTATGTTTCGTACTTCGGGATTATGGGGTCCCGTACTGCTATCTTGTATGTCAATTATATTTACAATTTTTTTCTCTGTAAGCACGCCAGGATTATGGGGTCCTGGTATGTCAATTCTCCTAAATGCATGTTTTGTTGTTCCTTGGTCGGTATGCTTATTATGATGACATGTTTGGTTAATAGCTAGTCATGATCCGGTGTTAGTGTCCTGCTAGGATGCTAGTTGAGTTGTTGAGCATGTTTGGTGATCTGTTAGGACTAGGCTATTAAACCTTCATGTGATAGAATCACTTAGTTGTCATCATCTAGAAGCTGTAGAGACATGACGTACTGTTGTCTCAATGGTTCGGTGTCATTGAGGATTTTAATCTCACGCCCGATAGCCAAGGATGTGATTTATCACGTTGCCACGATGATGCCTAGTTTGTAGCCTTATAGGCGAACCTTGATCATAGTGTACACCTGCTACGAGATGGTCTTAGCTTGGGGCGATGGGTGTGGGCAGACAGACTTGGATCGCTGGCGAGGGCCTTTAGGATCGTGACTCAGTGGACACCTTTCTTCGAGTCGTTAGGCATGTCGAACTGGACCAGGTTCGTACTGTGTAGGCCTACACCTGACTGGTTTTCAGCACCATGCAGTGTATGCGTACACGCACCAAGTGTCAGGTAGATGGATCACCTGGACCGGTGTCGTCAGTACACCAGTAATGAAAAGTTGTGTTTGAGCTAGATAGTTGTGTAATGAACTTCATGACCAGTTGAATTTCGGGTTCTTACAGATATAAACTAGGAATCACTTTGGGCGGCATGTAACATCACATCCCAAGCTGTTAGGGGTGACATTAGTCCTTACATCCCCAACCAATGAGGGCGGCATGATATAATGCATCCTCTACAACCTCAGGATGACAAGTGCATAATCTATCTAAGAATGTTACATGCTCAACCCTAACAAATCACACAATGTACATAATCACATTCAATTATCTTAGCAGGACATTATTCAAGCACATGATCAAGACTGATTAACTGCAAGCATTCAAAGTACATAAACATGTCACCTCAAACAAACATGCATTACATGAATATAACAGAAGATAAGTCAACCATACAACATGTCAGTAACTCATAAATTCTAGCATGCTACTCGAAACAATAAAACACACACATATCAGGCAAACAAATACAATGTCTAAGTATAGGATCCACACAATCCAAGCAAGGTGTATTTATCTGAAACTAAGGAATACATCACACTCCCTTGAGTTGTATAGCAGAAAGGTGCACAAAATAAATCAACCTAGACAGTTAGAGATAATCAAGCAGCAAACAACTAAACCTAGCCAACCATGGGTTAGGAACTAGAAATTACCAGCAACCTTGAGGGACGAGACTAGCACACGAATCGAGCACGATATGAGTAAGACATGACGACACGATAAAACTTGTCGACGGGCGTGCGAGTTGCAAGGCAGGGTTGTGATGCGCCCTGGGCTGAGGCGAGGAGCGCACAAGTGCAGGTTGCAGCAACACATATGCGCTGAAGGTGTTGTCACTAGGCTAGCGCACGTAACTCTTTCACAAAAAAATCCATCCAAACAAGTTATTGTATAAATCTCAATTTTTAATCACTCAAAATAACTTCTCATTCAAATCACTTACAAATGATGATCCAAACAGCCTCCAAGTCTCCCCTCAAACCCATATCTTTTAAATTCTTTTAAGAAATAATTGGTTTCGTAAAATCCTACTTAAATTAAGTCAAATATCTTTAATTTATTTGATAATGTTTAATAATTAAATACCAAAAAAATAAAAATACAATCTATAACTAGATCCCAAAACTATGAAGCATTACATATATATTTTTATTTCTTTTATTTCTTTTAATTGGAATACTATACTTTACAAATTAAAATTTATTATTTGGTTTAACTTTTAATTTATCTTAATATGAATATTGTGATGTTTTTTCTCTCCATATTTTTTGGGTGATTGAATTTAAGGGTTTAGAGAGGAGATAGAGGAAATTTTCCTAACTGCATGTTTGTTTTTTTGTACATAACAACGTATCCCAAGTCCTTCCCAACTCCTCCTTACATTTCATCAAACATATTGAATCATATCAAGCTTCAAATCAAACCTTATTACAATAAAAATTAATATAAATTAAAAAAAATCTCTTAAACACCAATTCCCAAAAAAAAAAAAATTAACATCTATTTTCAAAACACAAATCTCAAAATAAAATTTCTAACATCTCTCCAAAACATCAACTCCCAAATAAATACTTTATCTTTCCAAATAACTACACATCCTCTACACTTCCTCTTCCTCTCCTCTACTCTACCCGACTCTCCTCTCCTCTCCCAAATTTCAAAATCCAGTCCCAAAATTGATGAAAAATCTCCACAATTATTCACTATTAAATATCACAATTAATTTTGGTTGGACGAATACACTTTTGTTTGAGAAAATTTTATCAAATAAAAATTATGGAGAAAAAAAATATAAAATAATATGTATATATATTGTGAAAAATAAAAGAATGTAATACATAATTGTCCTTTGGAGAATAAAGGCGCAAAAGTGAGAAAGAGAGAAAGAGAGAAGGTTCTTCTTCTTCATCTTCTTCTTCTTCATCTTCTTCTTCTCTTTCCCTTTGATTTTGATACAAAATCAAAATCAAAATCCAAATAAAAAAAGCATGGTGTCGGCCAACAGAGAGATGGCGGTGTACTGCTTCGACACCCTTGTCGCCCACTACAACGGCGGCGACGAGTCCCCTCCCCCGGCTTTCGACGGCGGCCAACAGTAATTTCTTCCTCTTTTTCATTTCCGATCACTGGGTTTTTCTTGCATGCCTGATGATCCTCTTTTTTATATTCGAATCGCTACATCCTTCTAATTTTGCCCAATTGGATGATCATCTTATATGTTCATATTTCTTTTCTTTCAGCCCTTTGTTTGTTACCTGGAAAAAAGTTGTCAATGGCAGCGAACCTCGTTTGCGAGGCTGCATTGGAACTCTTGAACCTCGCTGCCTCATAACTGGCTTCAAGGATTATGCTTTAACCAGGTATTCTTCCATAATTCTTACTTTTTTTACATAACTATTTATAGAGTTTGTGAATCTATCATTCAATTTTTCACATGAAGATTGAAAGTTATGTAATGAACAACCCAGAAGTCTTCTTGCAACCATGGTCTCTCCCAACTCCAAAGAATTTGTGCCTTGCTGCTTGTTTTTAATTATGATTACTATTGTTGTAGCAAATTTAATAGAAATAGATTAGATTTTTCAATTTTTATGAGTTGGATTGGGCTTTTTCTGCAATCCTTTGGCTTGTGTTGGTTCCCTCCTTTTTGTGGTTCATAAAGAAAGAAAGAAACATTGAGTTCGGCTAGTGGTTAAATGGACAAGTAGCAACGACCTGACTTGAAAAGAATCTGTACATCTGTGCCCTTGAGTTCTATCGTTACAACATGGGTATGTAATACTAATAACCTCAGATCCTTCTAAAATCTATGGATTTAGTTTTGGCAGTCATCTTTTGAAGGTATTAATTTCCTTTGGACTTCAACTCTAGTAATGAACACCTTGGTTTCACTTAAAATTATGAATGTATGAAGGAGAGCACCTTTGTAAATGCGCGTGTAAACCTTCCATCCTTTCTATGTTGGTTGGTTTCAAACTGGAGACTGCCACATAAAGCCTGTTAGTTATGGAATTTGCTTTGTGGTTGCTTTCCAAAGTCTTTTTCACCTTGCCCTTTCCTTGGATTTCTTAAATCAATTGATATTGGGGAGTATTAATGGGTGAAAGAGAAGTTTATTCGCATGACATAAGTGATCCTTATGTGAAATATTCATATTCTTGTAAGTTTGCTTCATTTAGAACTGAAATGGTAAATAAAGCTCAGTGAAGCCCAGTGAGGAGGAAGCTGTTTTGGTTTACGAAGTTTGAGAAAGAATGAAAGGGAGTGGAACTCCTTTAACTTATTAATCTATTGGACAAAGGAAATAACATTGGTTCTATAACTTCTATTGCTCTATCTTGAGTCTTGGTCTTACATGCTTTCTCTTTTTTATTGTCATGACTAAATACTCATTTTATTTTTCTTTAGCTCGAACCTGGTCTACTTCATTAGCCATCTAAAGATTTAGTTTGTATTTAATTTTTTTTTTTTTGAATATGATGCAGTGCATTGAGAGACCGCAGGTTCTCCCCAATACAGCCTAAAGAGTTACCACAGTTGGAATGCACAGTTTCCATTCTAGTTGATTATGAAATAGCTAACAATTATCTTGATTGGGAGGTATGTTTCTGTTTCCTTCAGGAGTATAAACTGACATATAACTGGTTGTTTACAGGTATACAAGTCAATTTGTTCTCAGGAAGTTACTAATTTAATTTACCCTTTTCTCATTGTTTGAGCTGTTCTTCTGTTGCTGAATAAACCCTTGCACTTATTAGGAAAATGGGATTCTTTTAACTTGTTAGCTATAAAATACCTTTATGTTTGATTGAGTTACTAAACATTTTAGCTGCACAAGCTGGTGCTAGCTATTAAATACCTTTGATGTTTGAGTTACTGAACTTTTTTGGTGCACACACTGGCCAAGGACACGGCGACCCGCTATCAGAAAAAAAATTTAAAAACAGAACTTTCTTGCTATATACTATCACAGGTTTATAGGCACAACATGCCAACTAGCTAGCCTTGCTAAGCAAATGATAGTGATTCAAGATACATGTTTAGTTCGTACTCAAGTACCAATACTTTTGCATATAAGTAAAGACTCCCAAGGTTTGATTCTTAGAAATGAAATACATGCAGTGCGGCATTATTTTATGGGTTGCAAAGATTGGTTGAGCATGTTTCATGATTCTGACTAGTTAGCTCGAAAGTTTGAGCGTGGGTCTTGTCCTGCCTGCCAGTCGTGCTTTTGGCCAAGCCCACAGATTAGCCAGGCAGGCACCTTTACCATAATTAGGGGTATTCATGTCTTTTTGCAGGTAGGTAAGCATGGTATTATTATTGAATTTAATGATCCCGACTATAATGCTAGACGAAGTGCTACGTATCTGCCTGAGGTCGCAGCTCATGAAGGTATGTTACCACAATTTTTATGGATAAATATTTGTTTTCTTGAAATCCAGTTATTTTCTTAACACAAAGTAGTCGTCATTAGTTTTTATCAGCAGTTCTACAATTGCATTCTCGATTCTTGAGGATGTGAAATAACAAGGGTTTTTATTGTTTATGCTTGGTCAATCTTCTCATGTTTGCTTGATTGATTTTGTTATATTTGCGATGTTGACATAACCATCAATAATGATTGTGAGTTTGGACTTGAGGGAATGAGTTCCATCCATGGTCCTCATAGAATTATCCTACGTATTTTTGTTGAAGGTTAGGTGGTTGTCTCGTAAGATTAGTCAAGTTAGCACGCAAGTGATCTTAGATACTCAAATGTCATTCTTGATAAGATAGATAAGTCATGGAGCTTTTGAGCAGTATGAGATATCTTGAAGTCTTGTATTAGACTTCAACTGGAAGACCTGATTTGTGCACATTAACAGAACATATCTTTGTGAAACATAGCTTTTTGGGGCTAAAATCTTGCCAAATCTCTTTTAGAGACTTCTAAATCCCTCTAATTAATAGGTTTTTGGGTCGGACTGCATCTTTATTTTCAGGTTGGACAAAAATTGAGGCTATCGACTCATTGGTGCGTAAGGCGGGATACAATGGTACAATCACCGAGTCGCTGCGTAAGCGTATTCGTTTGACCCGGTACCAGAGCACCCTATTCACCATGCACTATGGTGAGTATGTCTCCTACGTTAGAACCACTCGGGGCACAGCCCCTTGCATCGTCGGGGTTAAAGCCTAACAACCATGGATTCTTCCAAACGGCTTCTGCGAAAATCAGAAAAGCGTAAGTTTGGGTACTGAACTCTATAACAAAATAGGAGGCTTGAATGACATTTTCTTTTGTTCCAGCCCCAACTGGTTCTTTTGAATCACTGTCTTTTCAATGCCATTCATGAAGAAAAACTGAAGAACCCTGTAGTTATTTGAAGTGATTTCGAAACTTATCATTCAAGCTCTTGTGCAGCTTCTCTGCAGCTGGCTGCTCTGTAATACTTTCATAAACTTCTCTGTGTTCTAATTATCATTTCTATTTATGTATCTGCCATTTCGTCAACTTGGTTTTACCCTAATGTTTGAACGTTAAATTTGTATTATTATGAATTAAATCGAAGTATCCTTTATGTGGGGTGCATGTATAAGGGAAGTTGGGGAAGGAATATAGAGTAAGATTTACGAAAATATTTCCTCCAACCCAACATTCCAACCCCTCATTCTAACCTCTCCTCTAAACTAACCTTTTCCAAACAAAGTATCCATCATCTCTTTTCAAAAATAAACTTCCTATAACACCTCTTACAAATAACTTTATCTGAACAAAAAATTTCGTACAACTCTGGTTGTTTTGTCTGGTTCAATAATACAGCTTGGCCGACTGGACCAGTTCACTAATAGACCAAGGGATAAGTAATCCGACCCTCTAGAAAGAGATCTCCGTCCGGGGCCAACCAGTATGACGATGAGTTTCCAATCCGAAATGCTACAAAGCTTCAAACAAAGAGGTTAGGATGTTCCAACATCTGACTTATATACAGGTCAACATCGTTCTAAGATACTATCAATCGAAGTGATAGTCATTCAAACACTATATCCAAACAACACCATTTTTTTCCTTCCCCTCATCTCTCTCATTCAAACATGTCTTATAGATGTTATATTGCATGTGTCTGCATGTTTTGTTTTATTTTGTTGAATACCATGCGCTGAGTTAGTTTTCGTCAATGATTTCGTTCAGTTTTCTTCTCGGGATTTATAATTATAATTAGGGCAATCTGTGAATGTTGTATTGAGGGTTTATGGTTCTTTATTTTTATTCGTTTAGTAAAGAGATTCAAACTACTAAACTGGTCATTTTTAATACATTTGAGATGTCAGTTGATCTACTATGAAAAAGGTGGATGGAGTTGCATTTTTGTCTTGGCATTTCATTTTTTTTTAGAGAATTTGTACCGTATACCAATCAGTAATATTTGATTGTATTCAATCAGTTGTTAAATGATTGAGCTTCATTCAATCAGTTGTTAAATGATTGAGCTTCATCACCCTTATTTGATTGAATTAATCAATTAACAATGATTGAATTCAATCACTTGATTACTTTCGAGTAGCTACCAGTAATTGAAATAAAATAAGAAGCTATTAAATTGAAATTGGGCTTTTTGGTCTTTTCAAATGGCTAATTTTCTGTTTTTGGTGTATGTGCAATTATTTTCGATTTTGTGTTATAGATGCAATTTTTTAGCCCATTTTTATTAAACATGAAAATCCCCTTTTTTAATGTTATTTAGTTATTAATCAATTTTCATTTTGAATTTGTCTTAAAACAAAGGGAATTTGCCTTTCATAGCACATTTTTTGCTCTTCATTACAATTATAGCACATTGTTTTAAAAATAATAAATTCATAGAACACTTTGCCCAAAATTCTTATTCTATCATCATTAGACTTCTATCAGTTTAATTGATAAACTTATAATTTTTGTGTCACAAATAAATAAGTTTGGGAATTGTGTTATACATGAAATTATTTTGTTACGTTGAACTTCAATAATTTTTGTGCCACTAATGAATAAGTTTCGAAATTGTGCTGGACATGGAATTATTATTATTTTTTTAATATATATGGAGAATCCTCTAAACACAAATATGGATATTTTTGTACAATGTAATTTGAATTTTTTATTTCGATCAAGGATGGATACACCTAAATGAGGAAATTTTGCTAACTTTTCGAAAGGTACCTTATACGAACTTTCCACTAATTTATAAAGATACAATGTGTCTCATCTAGAATTTATCATTTCTTTCATTAGTCAAATTACCTTGACTCCAATCTCAAAAAATAAAATAAAATACCTTGACTCCTATTAACAATAATTTCCAAATGGGTAATTAATCATTCAAACTACCATTAACTCTTTTACTTTACTCTATTCTATTTTTTTTCTTTTATAAATTTTAAATTATTTGCATTTATAATTATTAATATATTTTAATATTGTATTAAAAATATTCCGTGCATTAAATACTCATTACAAAAGTATATGACAATATTCATTCACTGCATTTATTAAAAAAAAGTTTAAATCATCGTATTTGTGATTATTTTTTAAATTTAACGAATTTTGTAAGTTTTTCTAATTATATCTAATCCATTTTTGTCATAAATATGAAACCTAATTATTAGAGAAATTTGGGATGAAAGTTGATATTTTTTATGTTTGTTTTTTTTTTGAGTACACGATGGAAGTTAATTTTAAGTCAACTTATAGTTTAACAATTCTTAAAAAACTGTAAAAAAAAAAAACTGAAAAAGTTAGTGGCGTAATTGTTTCATTGTTTTCAACACTAGCGTCACGGGTTTGAATTCTGGAAGAATCGGTATTTGTAATCTCTCTCCCCCAATATATTCAATTGGTGATATTGATTAAAGTCAATTTATGAATATATTTGAAAATTTTCATTGAATTTTGTGATTGCTAGATCATAGTAGACATATTATTTAAATTAATTTATATTAATATTCAACAAATATCAATTTACAAGCCAACACACTTGGTACACATGTTATTATTTTTGTTGCTAAAATGAGTATACCTAGACTAACATCTTAATGTATTAATAATGATGAGGTATGTGGTTCAAATATTTCTCAAATATTTCAATCTTCATTATACTAAACAAATATTTGACAAAAGTCGAGAAAATATAATTGTTATAAAATACTAAATCATTCTCATTAATATCAATAATTGATTTCAATCAATAGACTTCAATTAGTGTTATCGATCAAATTCAACCGATAATATTGATTGACTTCAATCAATATTACCAATTGATTTCAATAGGTGGCATTAGTTGCAAATCTGACAAATATGAATTTGTTTAATCAATCACACATTAATTTAATTAGTGTCATTGATTAGTTTTAATCAATTTTATTGGTTGACTTCAATGAGTGACATCGATTACAAATATGACAAATAGTTCAATTGATAGTGCATCAATTTGTTTCAATCGGTGATATTGATTGTAAACATGACAAATATGAGATTGGTTCTATGAATCGCACATCATTTGGTTTCAATTAATTATGTCATCAATTGACTTCAATTAGTGTCGTTGGCTTCAATCCATAATGTGATTGCAAATATGATAAATGTAAAATTAGTTCAATTGATCATTCACTCATTGACTTCAATCAATGTCATCGATTGACTTTAATCGAAGTCATGATACTAATTAAAGCCAATTAGTAAGCGGTGATGAAAAACTCCCCACAAGGTAAATGGGGACAGAGAATGTATTTCTCATTCACATTTCCTCAATCCCGACTTGATTACCAATTAATTTTTTACTTTAACTTTTTAAAATTATTTTTCCTATTATTTACTAATTTAATATTTAATTATAATTTTGCCAACGAAAGTAGTTGTTAGGCATTAGTGTATGAACTCAATGACTAGAGGTTTTGAGTTCAAATTCTCTTACCCCATTATTGTAATTTCAAAAAAAAAAAAAAAAAAACTTTAGTTATAATTTTTTATTTATATAAATATTTATTCATCATTGAGAACTCAATCCCAGCAAAAAAAAATAGTGAAATTAGTGGGAATGGGGAATAATTTTATTGGCAAGAATGGGGATAGAGAAGTCATTCCTCGATTTCGTTCCGTTCCATGGATATTTCTAGTCACCAATTAATTTTAACTGTGATCACTGATAGACTTTGTTGATGCCGAAATTTAGTCTTCGAGATCAACCGTGAATTTGTATTTCGTGAGGGACGAGAGACCTCCAAAACAGAGAGAAACTAGACACCGATGTTGTGTGAGTCACGCCGCCTCCGATGTCTAAGTAAGTCGCGATTGAGCGAGGAGAGTCGAGTGAGTTGAGATTAGGGTTTTAGAATAGCTTACTTGGGGAATGAGTGACTGACATATTTATAGGAAGCTAGCGTGTCCATATTTGGATAAAATAATTTCTTACTAAAGGAAATATAATCCTTTTGAGACGAATATTTCCAATTTAGGTAAATATTTCCATCTTAGTTGAATTCCAAATATGGTAAGTCGAAGATAAGGAAAATAGAGAACGTAGGCGCGAACCGCACTCAAATCGGAGTCCAAACGGCGAAGTTATGAGAAAAATAAGATTCGGTCCGGTTTAGGATGAACCGGACCGGTGGTATGTGGGATGCGGCAGCATCTGAGACACGCGCGCACGCATGCGGCTGCCCAAAGCGGCCCGCGCGCGCATTTTAAACTCATAATTAAAATTGGAGGTGATCAAGTCTGAATGAAAATACGACTTTATTAATATGGTAGAAACTTATACTACTAAAACAGAAATAAACATGGTTCGGAAAATTAAATACACAAGTAAAATATGCAAATACATTAACTATGGAGTACATGAATTAACATCATCATTGCCGATGATGTTTCCTTTATCACACCGCCTGAGTACTTAGTTCTTTAGATCTACAGATGAACAAGGATGACCGAGCCCTCCAAGGAGAGCCTCGATGTCTGAGGGTTCACCAACGGTAGGTTTCTTCCGAATTTCAGCACTCCCTTCTTCTTCGGTCATTCTGGAATTTATAGAGCTGGGGTTTCTTGCTGAACACTCTCAAAATTGCCGTCCAATTGGATTGTTTCCAAATCTTCCTTTATTCTTTCCTAAGTTATTTTATCTTCTTCGATCTTTTCCTTATCTGCCTTGCGCCGTCATTTGGTCAAACCAGGATGCTTCCTTTCCTTATGCGAGATCCTACAAAATCAGAACATCAGCGAGTTTGTGTTTTGCACGTGCCGACGCGCTTATACGCGTGTAATTCGCATTTATCATGCGAATTTTGCCTCTTTATTGAGATGCGAGAAGATTTTGTAGTTTCATGGAAATTATCACAAAATCGCATATTATGATTCGCACTTGAGAACATATAGTTCTTTTTCCGGGTAGAGAGTGAGTTAACAAGGACATAAATAGTGCTAATATTTAGCGCTATCACGAAGTCTGTCTCTGACCGGTTGCAAAGGGAGGTTGACCGGTTGACTGCCGCTTGTCAGGAATCCGAGACTTCTCTGCAGTCTTGCCGGGTCACACTGGAATCTACTCAAAACAGCTACAAAGAAGAGATGGCAACCTCTACACGTTTGGCTAAGGAGTTATCGGGCCCAACTTCTGTTTAAAATTTACCCAGACTTCAATCAACATTATTGATTAAAGTCATTCATGAATTTAAATCATATACTTTTAATTGTGATTGAATCTAATCAGTACAATTGTAAATATATATATATATATTTCTTTGAATATCATATCAGAAATTATAGAAGGTATGGAGTTTACATATACTGATCCATCCACAAAACGTTTTATTTTTTATTATTATTATTCTATTTTCTTGTATAGTTCAGCCATTTCATGGGAAAGATAAAAAAAAAAAAAAAAAACCATTTCATGGTAAAAATCGAACCATCCATCTTAAATATAGTAATCAACATCTTATCCTACAGAAAAATATTTGGCATCCAAAACCTTCAACTTCTAGATTCAAATTACATGTCCATTTTAATTCAATTCAGCTTGCTTTGACATCTTGACATTTGGACTTAAATCTCATAAACAAGTCTTATATCAACTAAAATATTTGTAATGATATTTTTTTTTGTTGAGAAATTAAAATATTATAAATTCATTTGAAAATAATCACCAAAGCTGTTGTATTATGCCTTGAATGTTATTAGTTGGGTGTCTCGCTGAACGAACAGCGAATGGGGTGCGGGGGTATTTCTATGCGCAAGCGCGTTTAGCATTTAGCATTTCTGCACTCTGTCGTGTGAACGCATTTCTATGCACAAGCGCGTTCTGCATTGTCTGAGCGCATCTGCATCAGCATCTGTTTCCGCGCGCGTTTTCTAATTAAGTTTATACATCTGTAATTATGGTTTAATGAAGTTGCATATATAAGCTCGAATTAAACTCAACCGTTTAGTGGTTTAGTGTTGATGTTCATTCTGTAATCTGTAATCCGACGCTCCTCTCAATAAACGTGTTCTCTCTCCACCCGTGGATTACCTAACACAACGTTAGTGAACCACGTAAATCCGTGTGTGATTTCTGTTCTTCTCTTCTTTTTACGTTTTTCGTATTATCTATTTTACGTCTATGTTTCGATTGGTGATTGTCGATTTCATAACAAAAGCTATATATATAAAAATAATAATAATCTTTTCAAAAAATAATATAAAAATAATAATAATAATAAGAGGTTAAATTATCAATAATTCTCGTGAAGTTTGGGTTTGGTCTCAAATATATCTTTGAATTTTTGGAGTTTTAAATACTCCTAAATTAAATAAATAAAAATAAAAATAAAAATTCGAAAGTATTTAGATTAAAAACGTTAAAACTTTGTTTTAATAATATTTATAAACTTTAATTAAATTTCAAAAATAATCTTGATTAAAAAAACATAAATAAAATATTTTTCACTAAACCTTTATAAAAATATTAAATTTATTTTCTTAATTTTTAAGATTTTTTTTTGTAAATAATAAATTCTAACATGCATATTTTAATTATATTAACTTTATAAAAATATTGATTTAAAAAAAAAACTTTATAAAAATATTTTTATGAAATATATATATATATATTATATATATATATATATATATATATATTTTGTTGAGTACATGAAATATTTAACTGTATTTGCTCAAAAAAAAAAAACTTGATTGAAGAATATCATTTTATTTTATTTTTTTGAAATGGAAGAATATCAATTTCAAATTTGATTAATTAAAATTTATTGTCAACACTAGCTCAACTGGCATCGTTTACCGTTCAACACCATCACTAGTTCGAACCATGTAAGAGTTGGTATTTGTAATTTCCTCTCCCAATTTATACTCAACAAAAAAAAATCCTCTAATTCTTAACCGTCCAATCTTTAAAAGATAAATTTTAAAAAAATAAAATAAAAGATAAGATAAGAATATTTAATCTTAAATAAGTAAAAGATAAAATTCAGAAACTTGTTAGGAAACGGAGTGGGAAGGTTAAAGTGATCGATGTCCGAGTTCCCTATAAATTACCCATCCATTTTCCAATTTGATATAATCAAAATCTTGTATCTTGCATCTTACTTGAATTTTGTTTAATTTCTTCATTAGTTTCTCTCTTTTCTTGTTAATATGAGTGAAAAAGGCCTAATACATAGCTTTGTTGCTAAAGGAAGTGTTGTGTTAGCAGAATACACATCATTCTCAGGCAATTTTAGTACCATTGCTGTTCAATGCTTACATAATTTGCCTTCTAATAGTCATTGTAATTCCACCAAATGCACATTCTCATATGCTGCCTATACATTCAACTTTCTCCTTCATGCTGGATTTGGTATTATTCTGTTTTCTCAACTTTCATAATGTACTCACTTGGTTAATTGGTTGCTCAAGCTGTTTGCTTCATTTTCAGTTTTTCTGGCTGTCGCGGATGGATCGGTTGGAAGGAACATGCCGTTCGTGTTTCTCGAGCGTGTGAAAGATGACTTTCGACAGCGTTATGCTTCGAGCGTCCTGGAGGAGAACACTCGCACACTTGGAGAGGATGAGGAGGACGGCGACGACAACGAGGACGACGACTATTTATTTCTAGACCGGTTCAGTGTTGCATACACCCTGGACAGAGAGTTTGGGTATGCCCCATGTTTGATTAACAACGTTAGAGTTCTCATGTCATTCATTTTGTCTAACAACGTTTCATTTTTACGATAGGCCGAGGATTAAGGAGCACATGGAATATTGCATGAGCCATCCAGAGGAAATGAGTAAACTTTGCAGGTTGAAGGCTCAAATAACAGAGGTGAAAGGAGTTATGATTCATAACATTGAAAAGGTTAGACTTCCCAATTTCATTTTCTTCATCTATATCTTTATTTTCACTCTTGTGCATGATGTTAGACTTGCAAATATCCCTGTTACACGTGCCATCCTCTGGTTGGTAGATCGGCGAAGTAGTATATTATCCCTGACTAATAAATATTCAACAATGTTTTGCTCTCATCTCCTTGGCATCTCAAGTTCGAGACTAGTGTGAGAATTAATTTCTCAGGTCAACTAGTGGTGCCTCTGGGTTTAGAAGAGCAAAGCTTCAAGTTCCCAGGTCATAAAATAAAGAACAACGTTTTGCTTTCTAGAAGCAACACAGTTAATATTTTATAATTTTGCTACAATTAAGTTGTGAAAAAAAAAGAAGAAAACTATGTTGGTTGCTTGTTTTCAAAGAAATAGATTTTCAGCTGGACCAGTTGAACAACTGTTTCCAAAGATTTTGGTATAGTTGTGAAATTAAGTGCAATGGAATTGGTGAAATATCAGAAACAGATTCTTTTTCCCCTTTTCTACCCTTCCTTGCTTCTCAATACAGCTACTGGAAAGTGGAAATGATTGTGTTTATTTTTAGCAATAAAGCATCACTTGGGGCTTTTGTCATAGACACAATAAAGTGCCAATTTGATAGGGGTTTTTCATTATATTGAGTTATTCATATTTGTTTCCTACTAGCACTGAGTTGTGTGTGCCTTAGAAGAGAGAGCTAGGAAATGAGAAATCTAGAAATTGTCATTCTCAACTGCTCTTACTGATATGATATCGATTCCCTTTTCCTTTTCCTCTTCCTCGTGCAGGTTTTGGATCGTGGCGAACGGATCGAGATTCTGGTAGACAAGGCAGAAAACCTTCACTTTCAGGTACATTATCGATTCTGACTGTTGATTGAAATCATAACCTTAAAAATTGTTTATCTAACCGTTCGCGTCGGGATGTCTGTTTGAATATAGGCCGGTAACTTTCACCGACAAGGTAGGCAGCTTCGGCGAAAATTGTGGCTGCAGAATTTACAAATGAAGCTGATGATTGGGGGAGGAACCTTGGCCTTGATCATCATTCTTTGGTTTATTGTATGTGGTGGATTCAAATGTTGATCATATGGTTTCTAAATATAAAATGTGTATGTATCCAATTGAAATGTGGGAAATTTACAATCACAAAATATAAATGTGGGAAATTTACACCCAGGGAGAGGGAGGACATTATAACTCAAAAGATCAAAGAAAGAGCCAAAGTTCAGTTCGAGTAGATTGTAAGTTTAGTATTTCGAAATATAAAATGTGTATCCAATTGGTTTGAAAAAAAGATATATCCAATAGATATTGAACTTTAAATATTATTGTATTGATCAAGCTTATAGTTACTATTTTTATTTATAAGTTTATTTTAATTATCTAATTTTTACTTTTAAAAAAACAAGTAAAATTTAGTTTTTAAAAATAGCTTTCAAATACTAGGTTTTGTTTTGAAACTGAGTTATAATCTTTTTTTCAAGAAAAATTAATGATTAGAAAACGTGGTACAAGTATTAAAAATAAAAAATAGTATTGTCGTCCAATAAGCTTTAACTTCAATTTTATGTCAACTCTAGCATTAGACTACAATGTTTAGAGTTATTTGAATTTTCTATTGAACTTAAAAAATAAAATAATAATAATTATTATTATTTAAAATTGAAGATTTAGATAAATTTTAGGGGGGTTTTCATGTATAATAAAAATGGGCTAAAAAATTATATGTATAGCACAAAATTGAAGATAATTGCAGCTATAGCACAAAACTGAAAGTAATCAAGTGATTGAGTTCAATCACGGCTAATTGATTGATTCAATCGAATAAAGATGATGGAGATCAATCACTTAACAAACTGATTGAATACAATCAAATATTGTTGATTGAGTTCAATCACTTAGAATTTTATAATAAATCAATTTTTGATAAAAATGTGCTATAATTTTAATAGAAGATCCTAAAGTTGTTATACATTACAAATTCTTTTAAACAGTGTGATATAGACATTCAAACATTTGACCTCTAACATATGTATAATGTCTCAACTATTTAAAATGTATTTAAATTAGTTTGTTAAATACAATGAAAAGGTTAAAGGCTGTGTTAGATAAAAAAGATGAATTAAAAATTTTCAATTTTGTACTATATATTAAATAAATAAATAAAACTATCACAATCTCTTAATTTTAGGAGAATTGTTTTTCATATAAAAAAATCAAGAGAATTATTAATAAATAAATAAACTATCACAATCTCTTAGGCCCCGTTTGATAACCATTTGGTTTATTGTTTTTGGTTTTTCAAATTTAAGCTTATTTTTTCTCAAATTTTCTACAATGTGCTCCATTATTCCTACCATTTATCCATCTTTCTTTAAGAAAGTAGAAGAAAAGTAGAAGAATACTAACCAACTTTTAAAAACAAAAACAAATTTTAGAAATCTATTTTTTTTTGTTTTTAAAAGTTGGTTGGTCTTCCCCTACTTTCTTAAGGAAAGATGTATACATGATAGAAAGGATGAAACAAATTGTAGGAAATTTGAGAGAAAATAGGCTTAAATTTGAAAAACAAAAAACAAGAAACCAAATGGTTATCAAACGGGACCTTAACTTTAAGTTTTTTTATTATTATTAATGCAACCGTCTTTAAGTGAGGTTTGGAATTTATAAACTTTTTTCATATAAAACCTTAGGTTAAAATAAACATGATAACTCGCTAACGCGAATAGAAATAAAGAGCGAATCAGGGAATAAAGTTAGTAAATTTCATAAGCAATTAGTTAAAGTTCGCTCGAAACCAGACAAATTCGCGAACTTCACCACCTTACGGTTTTCTGAGTAAAAAATGTGTATTTTTTCTATAATCTGTTAGGATATTAGAATTATTTAATATTTATTGTTATGAGATGAAAACAGTATTCGCTGTTATATAACCTCGCGAGCGCGAACCAAAGATTACATTTCATCTCGGAAGAAGCACGTGGCAGACATCCAACCAAGGACGCACCAGAGCCAAGAGTCGTGCAAGCGGACGAAAATTGTGGACACAAAGTGGAGATCGTGGAGCAAGAGAAGCGGAAGCAACTCATCGCCTATAAAAGCAGACTCGGAAGACGAAGACATTACAAAGAAATATAGAGCTAAAACGCTGCCGACGGAGAATTTCTGAAGAGATTGGAAAAGAGTTGAGAGATCAATCCATCGTACATTTGAGGAGACTTGTTGTACATGAAACTAACTCAGCGCTTGGAGCCTTAGTCGCTAGCAACTCAGTATTTATATTTGTTTCTCCATTTTATCGCTTTCTTTACTGTTTTTCCTTTACTGCTTTCTTTAATATTTTTCGCAACTTTACTACTTTATTTACTACTTTTCGCATCTTTTCAAACTCTATTATTTTATCCGAATGTTACATTTATAAAAGTTCATTTATTCAGTTCTGTAACTTTTATTATTTCGCTTGTTATTTTATTTTCAGAATTAGCAAAAATAGAATTCGCTAAGTTAATTTACAACGAAAGTCGTTTGCTGAATGTAAAAGTATAGGGAGAGAGTCGAGAGATTCCGCTATTTAGCTTCGAGAGAAGTAAATATCTTTATACTTTAATCTAGGTATTTTGTAAACGAGAGTTTACAATTCGCATTCGCTTAGAGATAAGGTTCACTAGAATTTCAGTACAAATTCAACGAACTTATAAGATTCGAGAGAACTAAGCCAGTTGAGCGTTAGATGCAATTATCTAATTAATTGGCAAAAACTTCTCTGCGAACTTCTGCTACTTGTTACTAAATTCACGCTCACAAACACCAACTTTTTCATCAAACTATTTTATCAAATAACAAACTGACAACTTGTTATTCACAATTTACGCATTCACACCAACTTACAAATAAGCGAACTAAATATAATTCCATGTGGAGATGACTTATTACTTACTTTAAAACTTGCTGCAATCGATAATGTATACTTGCATTTGCAATTCGCTTTAAAATACTATTTAATTTTTGCTAACCGCGAACCACCCTTCAAGCGAACAAAACACAATCTAAAAAATTGTATTTTTTTTATTATTATCCTAATCTTCTAACAAAACTACACACTAAATCACTTCCAACAAGTCGGACAGTGATCACCTAAATAAAGAGAACTAATAACAAGATCAAATTTATACTGAAACCAAGTCCTTTAGGCTTGTATTGAAATAACAAAATTCCAACCGGAGCAACCCAAAAACTACCATATCACTTGAGTTGGGAATTATTTGATAGTTCTTGAGAAGTAATGTGACATCCATCCCGATGACTGAAGAATAGAACCCCATCAAGGTTAATAGAAGATAGATAACTCTCTCTCAAGAATTAACCTTCACAAACTACGAAACCAATACCTTTCAAGTACAAACCTTACCTTTGTTGATTAGTTCGACCCGAGAATGAAGCATAAAAAACACTAAAGCAGACACATAACAATAAACAAAACTAAACATGCACCAATCCTGTAACATCCTAAACTGTTGATCAAACTTTAGATAGCTTGTACGTCCTGCATGCTAAACTGATATTCCGCAAAAAACATTTACAATCAGAACGAGTTAGCAGTTCACCGTGCTCCACATATATGTATAGAGTACTCAAACCCAATCCAGTTCATTCTCACCTAAATATCAAATCTAGAAGCACAAAACTAACACCAAATCTTTATATCAATATTCATAAAAACAATACATATAGCCTTGTAGACCACCTGTACGCCTCGTCATTAGTCGTCAAGAAGTGCCTGCATTCAGACAATGAGATAAACACGAATATCACAAACTAAATCAAAAGGCAACTTCGAAAAACTAAGGGTCTAGCATGCTGATAACTCGCGGATGCGAGTGAATTTATGACTGCGAATAGTAGAAATACTTAGTAAATTACATATGAAAAACGTTAAAGTTCGCTCTAAACCAGACATAACTGCGAATTTCC
>JBBMEF010004424.1:0-25921 GCA_037832685.1 Sicyos baderoa | reverse complement strand
AGAAATAAAATAAAAAATAGTTATACATAAATACTATTTGTATATTAATTAAGTTAGTTTATAAATATAAAACAAGATATTTGATGTAGATATCAAATTTTATTATTCATATTTTAATATAGTTAATTTTTAAAAATAATTCATATATAAAAAATATGAAATATTTAATTTAAGAATATAAATTCAAGATTTCATTAATTTTCAAAAAAAAAATTAAATGAAATTTAAGATTTTTGTAATTATCAAATTTAATGTGTTTGATTGATATATATATATATATATAATTTTTCTTAATTTTTTAATATACGTAATTTTTTATATATATTCATGAAATTAAAATAATACTAGTTGATATATAACAAAAGAATTAAAATAATATATGAATATAAATTTAACCCAATTAAAATAAAAATAGTTGATTTTAAAAAAATAAAAATCGAAGGAAAAAGAAAATTAGAAAAAAAAAATAAAAGATTGATTTTTTTAAAAAAATAAAAACAGAAGGAAAAAAAAGTAAAAGTTGATTGTAAAAAAAATTGAAACTAAAATGAAAAAATGGACTTGCATGAGGATTGAACCTGGAATGTGTGAGCAAAAGAATGGACACATTGCCAATTGAGCCAAAGAAAAATATTGATAATACTTGTGCGTTTTTAAATATAACGAACACGTTGAGAAAGAAACACAAAAAAGAAAAACGGAACAAGAGAAACTACTTTTGAGAGTTTCTCATTTTTAAGCCTATTATTAGAAACGTTTTTTTTTTTTTTCGGGAACAAGAAATGGAAACGATTACCAAACAAGTCTGTTTCTAAAAATATAGAAACAGAAACGAGAAACAGGAAACGGGAACGTTACCAAACAAGCCCTTATTGTTCTTCATTTCCCACACGGTTGGAAGAGATCTAGACACCTTTTTCTTTTTTCTTTTTTTCTTTTTTTGAAACCGGACTCTTCCCTTTGGTGGCGCTAACTAATTTTTGATGAATTTATTGTCTAAAAAAACTTGACTGTAAAAGCTGTGCAATGTGGCTCAATTAATGGATTATTTTGATGCTAATTTTTTACCTAAAAAAATTGAATCATACCGCTTACTACTTGCAACCATTTCATCCCCTTTTAATTATGTAATAATCTTTTGAACTAATAATAAATCTTAAATTTTTATTTTTTCAAAAAAATGCTTAATAGATCCTTGACCTGTCAATTTTTTAAGCAATAAATCATTTTGTTTTTATTTCATGGCTCATAGGTCTTTGACCTATTTAACATTTTAGGGAAAATCCATATAAGTCTAAAGTAACTAAAATGTAATGTGGGTTGAATTCATAATAATCACTCTATATAAATTTCTATAACATTCAAATGTTACAGAGTCGGGTAATATATCTCATAAAAATAGACAAAGGAGTGCATAAATAGACATATCAAGAAAAATAAACCAAGTAGATACATAAAGTTCTATTAAACGTAAGATTCAATTTTATTTATGCACGAAAATTCATTCTATAGTTTCCTTGACATGTTACTTAGGAAGCATATAGATAATTACTGTAGTTGAGTTATATCTGTAGAAGAGTAAGATGTTAAGGAAACTAGGGAAGAAACTATATCCTTGCGGTCTAATGCAGCAACAATCCATGACTTTCCAGTCCCTAAGAGGTGGCAGAGCGGTTGAAGGCTTGGGCTTTGAAGGTATGCTCCCTTCAAGGCTTCAGGTTCGAAACTCACCTGTGACATACTCCTTCGATCTCTCCGGTCCTAGCACAGGCACGGGCGTGGTTACCTTGTTTCAAAAAAAATAATCCATGACTTTCCAAGAACTTACTCCGGCCCGAGGCGAGCTCGTGGAAAATTAATGAGCCTGTTCACAGCCAACTCTAGAGCAATCAACTTTCTTTCTCAAAACCTTTCTAAGCAAGAATTAAGGAATTGGATGATGCATACTAAGAAATAAAGGACAATTAGATAAAGAGATGTGAGATGTTAATATGTTCAAATTCTTCAGAAGTAAAAAGGAATGGAATTAATAGAAAGGATTGAAAAAAGATACAGCTGAGCAGCAAGATTGTCAACACCTTTCATTTCCTGATTGAATCTGCAAAGCAAAGAAATTACAGTCTAAGGTTATGGCATCTAAGCTCACAAGAGAGATATAACTCATCAACAGTCATTATCTATAGGACATTACAAAAATATTGAAGAAATGTTTATGGAAATCTGTAGAATGTAAAATTGTGTCTTACTAATCATCATCAGATAGTATAAAACATGTCTATAATGGACATTAAGGGAGTACAAACTAGCAATTCAAAAGAAATCTTAATGGTTTTGAATCAGAGAAATGAAATGAACTAGGCTAATTCCATTAACAGAGATGTTCGAAACTAGTAACCCTAGAAC
This sequence comes from Sicyos baderoa, assembly GCA_037832685.1. Taxonomy (NCBI): domain Eukaryota; kingdom Viridiplantae; phylum Streptophyta; class Magnoliopsida; order Cucurbitales; family Cucurbitaceae; genus Sicyos; species Sicyos baderoa. The sequence goes on along the minus strand of JBBMEF010004424.1, from coordinate 23,518 downwards.
TTATAGGGCAGAATCCAATGCGTTATGAAAAATACTTGCAAAGATTGTCTTGTTGTGAAAGATGTCTAAAAGGGTTAGATTCTTCTTTTGGACACTTTCCAAATACAAGATCAATCAATCCTATGAATAGAATAAAAGAAAAGAGAATAATCCAAACTTTGTTTATTCTTTTCTCCCCTCACTTGGTTCATTTACTCGTACTTTAAGGTCCATTTTATCACTCAGTTCGGTAGGGAGGTTTCTACTACCTACCCACCAATATATGTTTGATGAATTGATTCTTGTTAACAAAAACAAAAACTATCGTCCCCAAGGGTAGCACAGTTCGTTGAAGACATGGGCTTTGAAGGTGTGCTCTCCTCAGGGTCCCAGGTATGAAACTTACCCGTGACATTAATTTGTAGACAGCTCCCATGTTTCTATTCTTTTGATGTTTCCTGGGGCCTGGCCTAGGGACGGGCGTGGTTACCCTTGTTTAAAAAAAAACAAAAACCATCATTATCATTATCCTTGATCAATGCAACTTTTGATTTCATCATAACTTATAGTTCTAAAGACACCAATAAAAGACACCAATAAAAGCTAAACTCTACTGGTATAACGTATGACCTAATCAAGAAGTTATAGGTTCGAGTCTCCTCACTCCCAAAATAACCTTAAAGATACAACTCAGGGATGAAAATACAACAGAAATATGCTAAATTATCACAACCCATGATATAGTCACGGATGAAAGCCTTGGGGATGAAAAGTTCTCTTCCTTAAGGCCCTCAAAGCCTCTTTTTGGACACTGGTTTACTTAAAGTTGACTTGGTGATAAAAAGACACTATTGTATGATGCCATGCCACTAGTCTCAGATTAATCTTTGATGGGTCAAATACAACTTCCAATATATGGAACCTTGCAAGTAGAAATGTCAAAACAAAAATTAAAACAGAAGTGCTACACACCAAAAAAAATTATGTCAAACTCTTGTGAGCATGAAAAGAGCGAATTGCCAAAATCCTATGTTTCCATCAGGTAACAATAAATAGAACTCAGTATGATAGCTTTGCAGATCTGAGGTCCGGACCACCATCCAGCATCAACTGAAGTAACAACGAAACCTTTCAAATCTAAAAAACTATGAACACAATCCAACTTACACTGGACAAGACTCATCGAGAGGAATTACTCTCCATAGAACAAATACATACACCAAATAGATTCTCGAAGAGTCGAATTACAATTTTGATTTTATGGTTTTGTTTGATAACCATATGGTCTTTTTTACAAAAATTAAAACATTAAACCTATAAATACTATTCTCACACTTATGAGTTTCCTTGTTTTGTTGTCTTTTTATGTATTTTTCAAAAACTTGTTTTTGTTTTTCGATTTTGGTTAAGAGTTAAAATATTTTCTAAAAAATGATGAGATGTGAGCACAGTTAAAAAAAAAAAAGAAAAAAAAAAAGTCAAATGGTTATCAAACAAACCTACATTAATAAGTATTTCTCAAAAGTCAGAATCTCTCTGTATGTTTTTTCTATTTCTAACGATCTTTTCTGAAAAAAGACTTCAATTCAGGACTACCGAGTAAGAGGTATTGAAGTAATAAACACTCAGCTACCGACTATCCTATGCCAGAGGAATATATCATCATATGAACAAAAGAAATAGCCCTAAACTTTTGAAGTAACCATAACTAATCTAACATCATTTACTGAAGTCTGAAGGAACAATTTACTGCAATTGGGCAGAAATAAATACTTGGTTCAATACAAATCTAAACTATAATTTTAGGCCCTTTAGACAGATTTCTTATTAGTATTTAGTAGTACAAAAACCATATTTTTTTGTGCGTTTCAACTTTCAACCTAATCTCTGAGTCTCTGACTAATACTTGGTTCCAAATTCTCCATTAATCATTTTACACAGCAGATTGTAATAAAGCCCACAACATCCTGATATGATCCAGGATCTAGATCATATAAAATATAAACTATTATAAATAATAACGATAAATAAATTCCCAAGAACTAGAGCATATAAGCCTCAAGTTCCTGGATATCCTAAACAATGATATCCTACTCTATTTATAAGAAGAAAACCCTAGTGTTGCCCTAACCTATGAAAAGACACAAACGCCTTTTATCATTTAAATAATATAATAACTAATTCTTAAACTCCCAAGTTGGATCGTATCACATCCACAAAGCAATAAAAAATGGACCCCAGATTTAACTACTGCTTGTTATTTATTATTTATAGAAATTACACCATCAAATAAATTGAGCTTACAACTCAAGGACCAAAAATACAATTATGCATGCCCTGTCATGACAAGACTCAACAGTGAAATTTTCAAGACTTGAAAATATAAACCAAATGACTTTATTTTCCAATATTTATAGGACAAAGAAGATGCTAGTAGGCATTGAAGCGTACCTCAAGGAAGAATTGATGTATCTGTTACCCTACGTTGCCTCATCAAGCACTACAGGGTTAAAAGAACAAATGAATACATGTAAAAAACAATCAAATCAAAAAGGTGTTTGTTAATATTTTAGGAGCAACCTTAGACAACAACATATGAGACTTATGATAGTTATGAAGCATCTAGAATGACCTTTACTATGCTACAATACACGTAAGGACACAAGCTGACTAAAGTTATGCAATGTTAAAAGTTTGCATACCCTGACATAGACATTCTCTATTTTTTTCCAAAGTCCGATTTCAAACAATCCTTGTTGAAAATTTAAAACAAAAATATGGCACCAAGGCCAATTATATAACAGCAAATCTCAAAAGGCAAAACCACTTGTTAATTTCAACTACCACATCCTAACCAGAAGAATGAACATAATGTTGAACATATCAAATTTTGATTAATGTAGTAGTGGAAGTAGAAAATAACACATCTTAACTGCTATTATGCTCGGCTGTCAATCAAAATCATCCTTTTTCATTCATTAACCAGATTCTTGAAGACGGCCTGCAACATCGCTGAAACAATAAATTAGATCAATAGAGTTGCTGGTGACCAACCAGATTATCTAATTTCAACTTAGATAAACTGCTTTGCAAGAGGAAACTCATAATTCTTTTCTACAGAAATTCATGCTAGAGTGAATAGTGATAACTTCAATCATTAAAGGAGATAATTAGGGATTCTATTTTGATAATCAATGTCAGACTCCCAAAATTTCAATACATTGTCTTAACTCAATCTTCAATATATTAAGCAGCCGGAATATGATCACAATTAGACATACTTTCGCAAGAACCTGGAGTTCTAAATGGACAAGATGCAACTGCACTATAAAAGATCATTAGAATAATTAACTTCGTTTTCTTGGAATTCAAGCAGGAAAACACAGAATAATTCACTTTAAAATGAAAATGGGGCATAAAGAAACAGGATGCCGAACTAAGGGAAGAAAAGAGAAAGGTGAAGCTCTCAGCTATGGCGAGAGAATTCTTCTCCATGACTTCAAATGCTAAAAGAGGTACAAAATAAGAATAAATTATTCATTTCATAATTTTGGTTCAACAATAAGGTCTACACAAACGACACCAATAAGAATTGCCTACAAAACATGTCTTTGTCTTTCAGAAAGTGCCCCGTAAGGAAAATGGAATTGTCAATCCAGCCCCATTCTGTTTACCACCCTGTTCATTTGTTTGAACGATTTCCTTCAAACTTGTCCATGACTTTTTCTTCCGCTTACTTTTGGATGTGCCTTCGGTTTTATCCCCATCTACGGTAAGAACAGAGCTACTTTCAGGTTCCATTCTATTTTCCAATGACTGTTTCTTCCTCTTTCTCTTATTCGAATTCAATAGAGTCATTCCAAGCGTAGTCATAGGAGTTGCAGGAGCATCAACAATAGGTATAATGTCTTCAACTTTCTCCTTGACGTCTGTCGAAGCAGAACTAGTTTTAGGTCCAAATGGTTTCTCATATGATTTCCTCTTCTGTGATTCCGATAGAGTTGTTACGCCCGTGGGAGGAGTTGTCAGAGCATCAGTAGTAAGAATGTCCCCCTTTCTAAGAGGCAGAATTGCAAGGCTATCAAGAACAGGAATGTCATCAGTTGGGGGAGGAATTACAGGAGCATCAGTCTTAAGAATGTCTCTAGTTGTAGGAGGAATTACATGAGCATCATTAGTAAGAATGTCTCTAGTTGTAGAAGGAATCTTAGGAGCATCAATGGTAAGAATCTTTGTTGTCTTTTTCAATACAGTCTCACATTTTTTACCATCCATGAGATCCACAAGTTTCACCTTACTTCCAAACTCAGTTTGATAAAGCGTTTTCATGTGGCCTTTGGGAGTCCCTCTCTTTATGTTCCTACATGAGCAGTAATGGCAATAATACACCACATTGTTCTGTGTCAAATTACTACATTTGTTATGCCTCCGACGTCTCTTGGCATTATTCTTCTCTATTCGTATAGAGCAGTTAGAGCCAGGTTGAAGAACTGTTTCACACCTAAAAGCAATATATTGGAGCCAGTTAGATTGCCTAGTTTCATAGCCAGAGAAAATTCAAGTAAAATGCCAAGACAATATTCAAATGTGAAAGAACAAGAGTCCTTAAAACAAGTAGCTAAACTCGTGTAGTGTTCATTAAAACAAGTGACAAGAAAACACCTTTTTATCCGAGAAAGTTGGTGAAGAAAAAGGGATGCAGACCTACAAAATCTGATGCCGTTTGCAGTAATTGACATGGAACAAAACAATTATATGGTTTGAATCTAGTGTCACTCGGCTCATGTAAATACTTAAAAATCAGTAGGCCTTCTCTAAGTTTTTGTAAGAATATAATGAATAATGATAAGAGTGTTTTGATAAGCATAAAAAGAATAATTGGTCTGTAATTAATATTAAAATTTCTCAGGCTTGTCCTTTGAGATTTATGCAAACACTTTGTTTGGTCTGTAACAAATATTAAAATTGCTCGGGCTTGTCCTTTTAGATTTATGCAAACGTTTTGGTTATGAACTTAAATTAAATCATATGACAAAGAAGAGGATTTTTTTCATACCCATGTATGACAAAGAAGAGAATTTTGTCATAACCCAATCAGAGAATTCTGTTACAACCGGACAAAAAAAGAATTGTTAATTGAAGATATTAAAACCACCAACCCCGATTACAATTACTATTAATTACCAAGGGAATATAGTTGTTAAATCCTTCCAAGATCAATGAAAAATCCAAAAATAACCAAAAAAAGATTATAGTAAAAACTAATGTGTTCCAACATCTCTAGCATAGCCAAATGAGCAAAGAGAGAAAGGGTTGTTGATTCCCTCATACTCGTATAAGCGACGTTTGAATATATTGAAAGGATCCAAGACCACCACCAAGAGCATATAACTAAGCTTGTCTTTTAAAACACATCTCAATCACACAATACTGATAACATGAAGGATATTGTACAACACAGCACTCCTAAAATCATTCGCAAGTGACAGGACTACCATAATTCCAAGCACATTAACCTTTCCTTCCAACGTCAATTGTTTGAATGAAAACAACATTTCAACCAATAAAAAGCGTCCAGTCAATATATTCAAACGTCGTTTACATCAGATTACTGCCCATTAAAACTAATAATCAGCAAAAATTAAACACTCAAAGGTAATCAAATGAGATATACAGACCTCTGGCAGAGAAATAGAGAAGGGTTTGGAGCCGCCGCCGAAGACTCCGCTGCAGCAGCAAGGCTCTGCCCAAAGAAAGCAGCCAATGAAGGAATGGAGGCTTGCCCAGTGGGCCAAGTTGCCAAGTTTTCCAAGTGGTTCAAATAATTTTTGACATTGTTAGAGACTTTGGGTTGGATTTTCCCAGTAATTTCCTGTCTGAGAGTGATCGAATCTTGAGAAGCGAATGTTCCTGTCTTCTTGTTTCCCTTCTTCTTCGCCATGTCTAGAACTGAAATTAAGCTAAATGAACTCTGATATTAGAAATTTGATGTGTGAGGTTCAAAGGAATACCAACAATTGTGTGATCATCTCCATCGAAAACATTGTACAGCAGCTACACCCGTCGTCTTAAATCACCGGACAAAAATCCGACGCCGGAGAAACAGATTGGCGTCGTTTACAGCCTCTAAACCAACGAGACCCGTCACCGGCGTTGACCAGCTCTGAACGGAGACCAACACCTCAAAAGTACCAGGCCATTAAGGCCCCAATCATGGCCTCCCAAGAAAACTCGATCAATTCTGAGATGATCGAGGAGGCCGACGATGTGGTGAGGAGTGTAGGAGGAGGGAGACGACAACACGTCGGAGTCGCCAAAGTCGCGGTTGTACAAATCGCATACAGCCCTAACAACAAGGACTGAATTATTTATGGGAAAATTACACAAACCACCCATAAACTATGGTGTTTGTAACCATTACACCCTTAAACTTTAAATTTGATCAATTACCTCTCCTCAAGTTTGATGAGTGTTGCAATTAACCCTATATTTCCAATTTAAGTAAGATTGAAGGGATAAAATTGTTATTTTGAAAAATTGTTCATACCTCCTCCACTTTGATTTCATCATTTTAAGTTGATTTTGATAAATGTTAATTTAACTAACATACTTCATACTTTAATTAAAATTCATCTAAGTCGAGCAAAATTTGGGGAACAAATGAAGAACAGGGTTGATTGAATTCACATAACTCAAACAAACCAAGAGAAACAGAAACACAGTACTACCCAAACTCATGAGCAAATCCAACCCAAATCCCCCTCTGGGATTAAACCCCCTCTCGAGAATATTAGGGAAAATTAGAAGCACATTTTGAAAACTAAAAATCCATTAAATTGAAAGCTCTTGAAAACTCTAATGGCCGAAACTAAGGGTTGGATCAGAACCTGAATCGAAGTGTACTGATGACGTACGGCGTACTGCACGCCGTCGAAGAATGAGTAGAAGTAGCAGACGGAGGATATCAGCCGGTCTGGCCCGTCGGCGGTATCGTTGCCGTTGTTGTCGCTGGAGGATCGGACGGTCAGGATTCGTTGCTGTCGAGTTCGGAATTGGGTCCTTGTTCTAGGGTTTGGAAATGCTAGAATATTTTCGTAACAACTATTTTGGTTAAATTTTGTATATTTTTTAATATGTTTAAAAAAAAAACTTTTTTCTTTAGGATAAAAAAATACTAAAGCTGCTCGGGCGCGATTGCGAGTCAACTCTCGGGCAGCGATGGCTCGGACGAAGACCTGCCGGCGAGGGCTGCTTGGCGACGCGAAGACCGTAACTACAACGGACAATAATCCACCATAAACCAGCAAGAAAACAGCTACCCAATTCGAAACAAGAAGGAGATGAAGAACGGGTCGATCCGGCTTACCTCGGGAAACGGAGATGTGGCGGCAACGGCGAACGATGTTTAGCGAAGTCACGGGCGGCAGTAGTAGTGATTCGATGGTGAAGAAGAAGGCGCGGACAAGCTAGTCGAAACCTAATACCAACAGGAAATCAACCTCCAACCTCGAAAACAACAAGAGAGAAACAAACGAACAACGATCGAGAACCTGCCTTGAGGATTCTTGGAGGATCGCACGAGGGGAAACTTCACGGTGGACGGCTGGAACGTTGGAACACCAAGACTAAACTCCAAAAAAACCTAATTGTATTTTTTTCCTCATTAAATTAACAATTAACCTCTTTTAAATCCAATAAATCTTGATATCAAATCCGGTTGGAGCCATTTATTTTTCTTTAATTTCCTATTTACAAACAACCTCTCCAAGCATGGCATCTTGGGTTCGAAATCCACCAAGGACCAAATTATCTTCTCTTTAATACTAATTTTCAAGCAAACTCTCAAACTCATTATTACACCGAAACAACTCCTGCAATTGAAAACGAACAAAATATTAAATTCGTTAATATTTTCAACCCTAACCAAGAATTCTTAACGGGTTTAACGGCCAACTGACCTGAAGTCGGACTCTGAAAACCGGGTCGTTACCGTAATTAAACTAGTACACACATTTACGCGCTATGCTTCGTGATTCGTGTAATAAAAAACACACAATTTATTAGTTTTTGAATGGAACAATACGCAACTAAATTTTATACGTAACTATATGTTATAGTACTTAACCGTACTTACGTATGAATAGAATGACTATATTTGTAATTAAACTAATACACATATTTACGCGCTTTGCTTCTTGGGATCTAAAAGTGAAAAAAAAAAATCTCATAAGTATCCGTTGACCAATCAAATTTCAGTTAAATTATGTTTTCAAAAATTAAAAGAATATTGTATCTTATAGAATTTTAAATTGAACGTATAGTACATAAAATCACGTCGCGACTTTTTCAAAAAATAAAAAGACTTGGAGATAGCATCTTTGAATTATATTTTAGCAAATCGTAAATTAAATTACTCTACATAGACAAAACTAAGTTAATTTCTCAAACTCAAGTTAATCAGCCGTTGCGACACCAATTGCAAAACTCGCTAAGCACTTCCAAAACATCAAATGTCAAATGCAATTTTAAATCTAATTTGTTGAAACTCAAAAAAAAATTCAAAGGGTGTATCATTAAATCCCAACAAATTTGATTTAAAAAAAAAAAAAAAAAACTTCTCGATCTACGCTCGCCTGGTAACGATTTGATTCCCGTTGAAAATTCTTTCGCATTGGATCAAATTAATTGTGGATTCCATCGGATTTGTATGCGTCTATCACTTTTCCCAAGTATGTGTATTCCCCAAAATCTCATGTACGAACAGGTACGTTTATAAAGTTGCGGTTTTAAACACTTATCCCAGGCGAAACCCCTATTTTTATGTGATATTATTTAAACTAAACGTGAGTTTGTTAACCAAAGGATTTTTTTTCTTCTATTTTTAATTCCTAAGATCAAGGAGTAGGAATGGTGGTATATTTTTATTTCTAAAATGAAGTTAAATGAATGATATAATTGGAACATTTTTATTATCTCCCTTCCTTAAAAACAGTTTAGACATAAATTTAAAAATAAAAGAAAAAAAACTAGATATTCATCTGATTATTTTCTAAAATATAGGCATTTAATATCATTTTCCCTTTGACAAAGTGTCAATAAGGAGGAAAGTTATTTTTTTTTCAAAAAAGAAATTTATAGATGGAGATTTTTTTTTTTTTTTAATTTATAAATATTATAGGTGGGATAATGATGGATGATTATGTTATTTCTTTATATGATGGGATGATTAAGGTGTCGTTTGATAATCATTTAGGCTCCATCTTTGGTTTTTTAAATTTAAGTCTATAATAATTATGTTATTGTATCTTTTTTTCTTATTTAAATAAATACATCTTATCTATATTTGTAAAAACCAAACCAAAATTTAGTAAGAAAAAAAAATTGCTTCTAGAAGTTTATTTTTATTTTTAAAAATTTGTGAGTATTCACATATTTTCTTAAAAAAAGATTGAAACATGGTAGGAAATGTGGAATATATTGTAAAATTTTTGAGTAAGAATAGGTTTGAATTTCAAAAATCAAAAACATAAAACTAAGGCCCAGTTTGATAACCATTTGGTTTATTGTTTTTGGTTTTTCAAATTTAAGCCTATTCTCTCTCAAATTTCCTACTCCATCATTCCTACCATTTATCCATATTTCTTTAAGAAAGTAGGAGAATACTAACCAACTTTTAAAAATAAAAACAAACTTTGGGAAGCTACTTTTTTTGATTTTAAAAGTTGATTGGTCTTCCTCTACTTTCTTAGAGAAAGATGTATACATAATAGAAAGGATGAAACAAATGGTAGGAAATTTGAGAAAAAATAGGCTTAAATTTGAAAAACCAAAACAAGAAATCAAATGTTATCAAACGGGATCTAAATGGTTATCAAACGAGACCTTAATTTTTTGTTTTTTGTTTTACAAATTTAAACTTATTTTTACTCAAATTTCTTATCATGTGTTCTATCTCTTTTATAATATATCTATCTTTCCTTAAAAAAATAGGTAGACGTCACAAACTTAAAAGACAAAAATAAACATTTGAAAGCTACTATTTTTTGGTTTCAAATTTTGATTTGATTTCTATATATCTAACTAAGAATTGTCGTAAACTTAAATTTAAAAAACAAAAACAAAAAGTTACCAACCGGCCTAAGTTTTAATCTTCTCCGTAAGACAGTGGCAGAAGCGTAATAAAAAGACAAGAATGAGGGCGCAAATGCAAAAGAAACAAGACGGTGACCGACACGAGGCGGTCAGGCTGGACGGTGGCGTGCGCGACCAGTCTCCTCACCAAGAACGCCACCGTCTTGCTCTGTCTTTCCTTATAAACCACAAAAAAAAAAAAAAAAAAAGATTCTTTTCTTTCCTGTTCTCCAATACAATCCCCAACCCTTTTCTCCTTATCATCAATCCAATCCAATTTCTGATTCCGCTTGGTAATTTCTTCTTCCACTTCTTGTTTCTGATTTTTAACTTTTTTTTGTTTGTGTTCTTCCGTTGTGGGGTTGATTTTCATCAAAGGGTTGCGTTTTGTTTTGGATTCGATCGATACCCACCAGCCCTTGTTGCTTGTTTTGCATGCCCATGTTTCCTGTTGGCGTTTTGGAATAGTGGGATTTGTGGGTTCTGCTCTGTTTTTCCCCAATGTTGAAGGGAACGGCTTTGAGTTTTGTGGTTTGACAAGTTTTTGTACCTTTCTATCTGAAATAGGAATTGAAATTGATTGTTTGGAATCCAGGTGGGTTGGTTTTCACAAGTGTAAATTTGTAACTTCATAGCCTAAAGTACAAAATTGTAGTTATAAGATGGTTCAGGCGATTGCAGCAGCTTGTCTTTTTGGGCAGCAGCTGATATGTGGAGGAGCTTTTGTTAAGGGCACATCCTACAAGAGGAAGAACACCTGGTTTCCAACATCAAGATTTGTTGGTAACAGGCTGATTTTGTCTTCCCAAGTTTCTGGATTGAAAGTGGATTGTTTATCACTTTTGTCAATTAAGGCCTTGTCATTGGAGGTGGCAAAAGAGGCATTTTCATTCAAAGAGGACAGAATTCCAAAGGATTGGGATTATGATATTGATGCTGGCTTTGATAGAAAGCCAGGTTTGTGGCCTCCTGAAAACAAAGCAGACAATCCTTCATTGCAGAATCCATTGCTTAGACAAGAAAGAATGGGGTGTGGCTGGTTGGGTGCCATATTTGAGTGGGAAGGTGTGTTGATTGAGGACAATCCTGAAATCGAGAACCAGGCTTGGTTAGCTCTTTCTCAGGAAGAAGGAAAATCCCCTCCCCCGGCTTTTATTCTGAGAAGAATCGAGGGGATGAAGAATGAACAAGCTATTTCTGAAGTCCTTTGCTGGTCTAGAGATCCTGCTCAGTTGCGACGAATGGCTGCTAGGAAAGAAGAAATATATCAGGCATTGCAAGGGGGAGTTTACACACTAAGAGCAGGGTCGAAAGAGTTTGTGAATGTGTTGGTGCATTACAAGATTCCCATTGCGCTGGTTTCGACTCATCCCAGAGAAGCTCTGGAGTCGGCCATGGGAACGGTCGGCATTGATGGCGATTTTAATGTGGTTATAACCGCGGAGGATGTTCACAGGGGGAAACCTGATCCAGAAATGTTCATTTATGCAGCACAGGCCTTGAACTTCATTCCTGAGAGGTGCATTGTGTTTGGGAATTCAAACCAAACTATTGAGGCAGCCCATGATGCTCGGATGAAGTGTGTGGCAGTTGCAAGCAAGCATCCTGTTTATGAACTTGGGGCTGCAGATTTGGTTGTGAGGCACCTTGATGAGTTGACGGTCGTCGATTTGAAGAATCTCGCCGATATCGAGTCCCCTGAATTCGGTTCTGGAGAGCCGGAGTTGGAGATGGAGTTGGAGGCAGATGATGAACAGTGTCCATCAACCATGACAGCAGTTGATGATATTTTCTGGTGACCATGGCTAAATGTACAGAATTTATTGTCATGATTCTTAACTTTAATAGTTAGTCATCTGTGTATAAAAGGGTGGGAAATATTTACCAAAAACACAAGTGGTCTGCATTGGACCAACTCAATGATATATATATATATATGCATGTATTTTTCTACTTCTGTGTTGTCCATTAATGTTAGTTTTCTTCTTTTACGCGATCTCCTCTTAAAACCTTCAAATATTTGAAGAAATTGATTAAAAATCATTCTAAGTTCCGAACCATGATGTGGGTTGGAGGGAACTGTCTGAATGAGGGAGATTTTGAAGATGCAAGTCCAACATACTTTAAAGATTTGATAGTTATTATATCTATCAAATAAAAAAAGTTTAAGTTCTACTAGAGTGAGAAGAAACCATATAAGTGAAGCTAAAACATTTTAAGAGAATAACCTGCTCAATTAGTCAAAGATATTCTTTGGATAGTCACATATCAATTAATTTCCTACGAATTTTTTTGACATCTAAATATTGTAGGGTTAGGTGGTAAGTCTCATGACATTAATCGGTGCGCAAAAGCTGGTCCGAACAGTCACGAATATAAAAATAAAATATATATATTTTAAAAGAATATGTATTTGTTACAAGCATATGTAATTGCCTTTGATGAAGAGAAATGTTTGCGTAGATGCAACAAGATAGATGTTAGTGTAGTCAGGTTGGAAAAAATATATGAGAATGTTGGGGTTGAGATGAGTCGGAATTCAAATTCTAAACCAAGTCTTGGGACTGGAAGTTACATACAGGAGATAAAGGAGAATGTCGGGGAAGATGGACGGAATCCAGATTCTGAATCCCCAACCAAATCTTCGAATTGAACATTACATAGGAGAATGTCGAGACTGAGATAGGGGAATGTCGAGGCTGAAACAGGCCGAATCCTAGGAATGAATGTTACATTTTCAAGATGGCCTTAAACTATGATATGGATTAACAATACTATTCAACATTCTGCTGTTTGATTTTGTACCTTCTCTCCATTCTTCACTGAAATCTAAGTTACCAAGAGCTTAGCGAATTAATGTGAATATAAACAACAGTGAGCAATGAATGATTGAATGTATAATGATAACAAAAGGTATTTGCCCATTTATCAGAAAATCAAAACAAACATACATAAGAGCCTAACAGAAATATGACAAAAGCTAACAGTACTATACAGAAGTTACAAGCATACTTCCCCCCATCCTCCTCCCCTCCCCATATAATTTAAACATTTCACTCCTTTACACAACGAAATCAATCTTCAAGTCCTCTAGTTTTCTTTACCAATGTATAAGGAAAATTAACAATGCCTTGAGCCAGCAGATTTGTGCTATGACCACATTAATAAAGTGAATCCATCAAAAGGGGCTGCAGGAAAAGACTTGTCAAGTTGCAGCTGTAGCTTAATGGATGGTTTTGAGGACAAAAGGACCAGTTTGACTTGGCATGCCTGTGTCTGCAGTTAAAGCTCAACTTCTGCAATACTAACAATTTAGACATAACTAGGTCACCATTTTTACTTATTTGGTAGTTGTTTTGGTTTCAAGTGCAAATCCATCTTTGAGAGCTGCTTGTGCCTCATTGTTGCTACCAAGTGCAAAAAGTGCAGCAGCTTGCATATAGGATGCAATATGCCAGACAGGTGATATTACTTGAGCTTGCACTGCATCCTGTAATGCTTCTTGTGGCATCTCACATGCGAGATACGACAAACTACGACGTGCAAACATTGTTGGCGAAAGCACAGCTCCAGCATCAATGAACTGCAAGTGAACAAGTAGATGTTATCTAGGTGTGCTAAGATTTCAAAAATGTTCTACTTCTTATGAAAACACTCGTTCCCACATCAAGAATGTGACTACCTTTTCACACGTGCTTAAAGAGAATGTGACTACCTACCTAAAAATTAATTTCCTACCAGTTTTTTTGACAACCAAATGTAATAGGGTCAAGCAGTTCTATAAAATTAGTCAAATGGGAACAGTTCGCTTTGGACACTAATGGATATAAAAAAATGGGAATTTGCATGTATATTACAATAAGGTAAAAAAATTGCATATATAGCAACTTTTTGAAAATATTTGCAAATATAGCAAAATCAGATTTATAGATTCCATCAATAGTGTTTGATAGACTCCATCAATAGACCCCATCAATAGTGTCTGATAGACTCTATCAATAGCGTCTGATAGACTCCATCAATAGTATCTGATAGACTTCATCAATAGTGTTTGATAGAGTCTATCAAAAAAAAGTTGCTATATTTGCAATATTTTTAAAAAGTTGCTATAATTCTAATGTAGAGTAGAAAATTTGCTATACAGTGCAAATTCCTTAAAAAAAAGTATGTTCTTGCACTTTTTTGAGTTGAGGTAAACAAAGATATAGACAATTGCCTTAAGATTTTCCAAACAATCCCACTCTTCCCGAGTCATATGACACACTCATGAGCAGTTTACATACAAAATATAAATACTATCCCAAGATACTTATGAACCCTGCAATGCAAAAGAAATGCCATCACTACATATCGATTTGAGTAGTAGCCCCATACCATGCTTAGATTGAGAAGCATAGCGCTAATTTGAAGCCCCTGGTCAACAATGTTATTGGTGGGCATTTAGGATTTATAACTAAACTTATTCAGAATTTTCCTTCAGTTGCTTAACTAACTAATATGCCAACTTGTGGCCTCTATTGATAACAATCAGCTGTTCAAACCAGTTATAGTATTTCATTGCCTAGTTTTTTTCTTTTATAAATATATGGAGTGTTTTGGCCAACTTATGCACACCTCGACTATTCTCACGGGTCATACCACCAGACCTACAATGCCAAAGAAACACACATTAAATTATTTCCTAGTTCAGTGTTTACTGTGAATTGAACTCATAACCTCTTGATTCTCCAAGGCTCTTTTTGACCACCAAGTCAACCTATGATGGTTATTTCATTTGCGTATATAACACTAACCTCCACCCGTTCTATCTATCCTCTATTCTCCCTTTTCCAACCTCTCCTACCAAAATGAAGCCGCACACAGCTATGTCTTAAAACTGTAGGAATTAATTTCCAGCTGCATGAATGGCAAGCAATAAGTGTTAAACAGAAACAAAGCATTTTGAACTGAACCTGCGTATAGCAATCGATCGCAGTTCTAAAATCCTTATGCCGAAAAGCAAGGTCTCCATTTTTCTTTGAACTCAATGTTTCCTGCATCTGGTTGGTCCACATCTGGAAAGAGAGCTGCATGCCAGAATACATCAAAATTAGCAGCAAGAACCTAAGACTCGGCAGAATTGTACGTCTAATTGCCACAATTTAAAATATGATAGTTTGTAGCTTTGTACTTTTTGGGGTAAAAATAAGCACCTACCTTCCTTCTTCGTATAGTTTATCTTATTTTATTTTTAATTGGAATCTATCATGTAACTCACCTTTTGGTGCCGGAGTTTACTCCAACATTTCAATATTATAACTTATAAGACACATTTCCAATTAAAAAAAAACGTATATATCTCACAGTGAGAAATCCAATAATGTGATAACAAAATCAACAACAAAATAACAATTTGAGTGAACCTTTGTCCCTTAAATACGAAATGCAATAACAAACCTCAGTTGCTGAACCCTCGTCGTCCTTGTAATTGATCTTTTCCAAAATCTCATGAATAACGGTCAAATCCGTTCGTAAGCAAGCTTCACCAAGTGGGGTAAGAGGTAAATCTGAAGCATCATGTGGTATGCCCAACAATACATGAGAAGGGGCCTGCAGAACAAAGAAAGATAAGAAACCAACAATAGAGATTAGAGGGTGCCTATTAACTAGCAACAGATTCAAAACCTATGAATTAGAACAATAAAAAGATGTTGCTATTGCAATCCAATGCAACATATAAAATTTATAAATCTTCACCTACTGAAATGGCAAGAGCCTATACCTCTGTGTCCTGCTGAAGAGGGGTCAAAGAAGAAACTAATGATTTTGGATTAGGACGCTCTCGAGGCTCATACTGCAAGCAACGAGAAGCTAATCGCACTAATTCAGTCCCCTCATCATTTGAAAATTGTCCTTCCAAACAAGAATCAGTCAGCATTTGAAGATTCCTGTCCCTTATTAGGTCAAGGGCCTAAAAGTTATAGAACAGAACGTTAGCAGAGCAATCTTTTGGTGCAATACAAGATTCGGTAACTCAGTATATTCTTCCATTTCTGAAAGTACACCTTTTATTCCAGATAAATATATATATGCATGAATGTACATGTCCATGTCCATGTCCTGTCCTTTAAAATATTTTAAGAAGTTGCTATGAATATTACAAAAGAAAGAATGATAATAAGCATAAAGTGAATAAATCAGTCAACAGACTTCAATAATTTCATAGCATGATAAAAAGATTTTGAAAAGAAAGAAGACTTACATGACTTGGTGGGATATGTTTTCCACTAAGAAGATCAAGCAATAGAGTGCCGAAGCTGTACATAACACTTTCTGGAGTAACCCTTCCTACAGATTTTTTTACAAAAGACTTAAACTTCCATTGAAGATAAAATGAAATGAAAAATGAATACATCGAGGGGCTACACAAAAGAAAAGCTCACAAAAAATGAGGAGACATTTCGAGAGAAATAATGCCTAAAAGGATAATTACAAAAAGGCTTAGAAACCGAAGCCCAGAGAAATTTGATAGGGACACACATCCAGCCAAAATCTTTCTACCCCTCTAAACATTCTATTGTTTCAACCCTTCCTACAGATAAATGATATGATTTTCAGTGTCACACTAAATGGTATGAGATTTGATCGACAATAAAGTACTGTATAACAATAATTATGAAAAGCAACAATAAACTGCGGAAACAGATTTTCTTGCAAATCTTTGAAGTCAGTGTAAAATGAACAGGACTTCAAAATCAGAGAGTTCATACAACTTGGTGCATCAGGACATAAAAGTGTTGTGATAGAAAATTAGGGAACAGAGATATTTTCAATAAAATAAACCACCATGGATAGGCTAGTGATCAAAAAGACTTTAAGAAATCAAGAGGTTGTGGATTCAATCCATGGTGGCCACCTACCTAGAAATTAATTTCCTACTGGTTTTCTTGGCATCAAATTGTTATAAGGTTAGGCGGTATGACGCGTAAGAATAGTCGAGACACATGCAAGCTGGCTGAGAGCATGAGACACTCACTAATATGAAAAGAAAAATAAAAAAAATGGAATTCCGCAGAAGAAAAGAGCCCTTCGTTGACAGAGTTACATACTTTTAATTACAATGCCTATTGTCAAAGTGATCACAAAACAAGCCTCCCTAGGCAATTTGACCATCTACACAGAACACATAGATGTGCGGCCTTCCATTTCATTAATTAGATATGAATTCTTCAATTCAGTTGAACAATAGAAAGTTAGAAACTAAGCCCACTTCCAAGTTTAGAATCAAGCTATGGAAATGTGGCAAAGTTAGAACAAGCAAAACAACAAACCTAAATTACTGCATCTTGCTAAATAAAGGTAGTAACCAAATACCACAACTCCAAGGGGGCAGGTCATTATTTTATTCAACAAAGAATATATAAAAAAACATAACTCTATTAACTGAGCAGTAGTACAGAGACAACACAATAACCTTGTCAAATGAATAAAGTCTAAAGGGTGCACCTGTTTTAAGATATTCAGGAGGACAAAATGCCAAGTTTGTACTGTAGCTTTTGCCATCCCTGCTGTTTTTCATCATACCAAAGCATGAAAGCCTGGGGTTTCCATCCTGAGAAAAAGATATCAACATTTTAGACCGAAGCACCATGTTCATCACCCCAGAAAATTAAAAGGATGACAAAAGCTTGTACAATTTAAAGAGATGCTCACATCATCAAAAACAACTCTGTAGGCATTGAGATCGTGATATAGGGCACGCCCTTTACTTGTACAATACTCCAAAGCTTGCGCAATGTATAAGGTCACTCTTAACCGCATGGCCCACTTCAGAGGTTGCGAATCCCCTGAGTAAGTACCCTATTAAGCTTCACATTATATGATTATAAAACAGTGACCTGATATATTATCATACAACATGAGAGGATGGAAACATATGGAAAACAACTAAGAATTAAGGACATGTCTTTAAATATTATAAATTGTTAAGGACATGTATAAATTATGGGAGAGCTCCTCTTAACGTAAATAAAACATCCATGTAGGGAAAAAAATCCTGCAAGAATTTCACAAGTTTACTTCAACCAATGATAGTTATGAAAATAGAAACAGCAGACCAAATATCAAAATAACAAGAAAAAAGGATGACCAAGGAAAAAGTAAAAAAGATTTCATTCACTTTCACAATCACTATTAACATGCAACTGAGCTCCATGCTGGAAATTCAAGTAAATGCAGCTAAACTTACAATGAAACAAGTGCTTTGCCAATGTCTCGTTTGGCATATATTCTGCAATTAGTAACCTCTCATCACCTTCGCAGCAGCAACCAAGCAAATTAGCCAACCTAAGATTTCGCAGCTGACCTACATTCTTGGCTTCTTCCTGAAATTGAAGGATGTAAAATTTGAAAGTGTATAGAATAGAATTTCTATTAGAGGAAACAGTATGCTAAATACACATTTGTTTCAAAATACAAAAATAAACGTTTCTTATTTAGTAATAATCAATCTAATTTAGGTAATCAAGTATTTTCCCTTTTTTGGATAAGAAAGGATATGTTATCAAGTACTTTTCAAGACTACCAAATCATAAAATCAAATGTATAGAATTATCATAATAGATTAAATCATTTACTGCATCTATACCACATTATTATAAAAATTCTTTTTTTGTGAGTGTCTAGGCTAGCTTACCCGTACCTCGACTATTCTCACAGGACAACCATCTGACCCTACTACATAGAGTTGCCAAGAACTCAAATGAAATTAATTCCTAGATATGTGGCTACCATGAATTGAACTCATATCCTCTAAGCACTTTACATTTTACAAGACCCTTATTTGACCATTCAGCCAAACCCATGATCATTAAAGTTAATCATGCATTTTACTTTTTTCCTTTTGATGGCAGATAATTTAGTATTTCTTTGTGCCATTGTCAACTTACAGAAAATTTTACAAAGACTATAGCCTCTTTTGCCTGTAATCATGGTGAAAGATAACAATTGGCCATGCTGGTATTCGTATTTGTAAATGTAAATTTACCAGAAATTGCCTAGCATCTGGCCAAGCTGATCTGTTGAACCGTTTGACAGCAATCCGTTTTTGATTCTCAAGCTTCCCCTTATAAACAACATTTGGAGCCTTTTCCCCATGTTCCGAAACTATATTCTCGACAGCAAATCCAGATGTAGCTATCCTTAGTTGCTCAATGGTGTATTCACGAAATGCAGGTATGTCAAGGTCACTACTCCCTTCATTTTCTGCAACAGTAAACGTTCTAAGTTAGTAATTGCTTTCCAACTGCGGTCGCACATAAGCAACCAACCAGAGAAGTAAATTTCGCTTACCAACATCCTGGCGGTCAGGAACATGCTTGTTATCATCTAAAGTGGAACAACACCCTGAGAGATTCGAGCACCCACTTCCCATCTTACTCTAACAAAACTAAGCTCTCTAATCAATAGAAGCAAGCATGGTTAGAACCCTCCATCCAGCATTCCATCCCAATCCAAGTCTTAGATAACTAGCACACAGATAGACAAAGATTTATCAAGTTAAGGGTAACAATGAATACATCCCTGTCAAAGCTCAAATCAACTCTAACACTAAAGGGCATGTTAGAAACTTAAAATTAAGAGATTTTTCCAGTGTATGCACCCACCAGAAGGTCAATTGAGATCCTATGAACTACAAATGAGCTAAAATGATAAATGAAAAATTGCAGAAAGAAGGATTCAACAAATGAATCACATAAACAGATAGAGACAGTAACACAAAGACAACTGAAATTGAGTCCTTGACAACTACACTAAACACATTCCAGCATTTGGAGCAAAGATGAGCAACAATTCCCATCTGGGTTATCTTGAAAACAACCAAAAAAAGCAGTAGCTCATTTGTATTTCATATTAGCACCAAAATGAAGTCACAAACACCCAAGAAACCACTTTGAAGAAATGAAAAAGTAAAGAAATTGCTCACCCTTGAATGAATCAGAGAAAAGGGGTAAGAGAAAAGTGAGTTGTTAAGCTCAATTGGGAGTGGGAATTGAGAATTGAAAGAAAGAAAGAAAAGGGTCGGCTCGCCTGAGATCTCAACGTGCATCCCATCTGTTCCTCGCTCAATCAATGGGGAAATTTGACAGCTTTGAGATTCGGATTATTTGATAGAGGGATAGAAATGGAAATACAAAAAATTAAATGTGGAAATTAATTATTAAATGGTTGTTTATTCATATATTCTTTACCGAATCTTTTTCGACAATCGCTTTGCTCATTGCTTGCTGTATGCCCGTAAAGCCCACCGACATGGCCACCCTTCAATTACGCATTTTATTCCAAACATTTTAAGCCTGGTTTGGTTTGTCTTTGGAATTGAGGATTTGGAGTTGGAACAAAATTTTGATTTCTAGAATTTAGAATTCGAAATAATATTTCTTTCATTTAGAATTATCAATATAACAAACCAAACACTATAATTAAATTTTGGAATATAATTACAATACTCGATTCCTCGAAATCCAGATTTTAATGTTGGAGAATTTGAATCCAGCACGAAAACCAAACAAAGTTTAAGGAAATTCATTTTGTTTCAAATAATAAAGTTTAAATATCATTTTCATTTTAAAATTTTAAGTTTTTTTTTTATAAAATTTTATTTTGGTGGTTGGATTTATGAAATTCTAATTTTAGTTTTTGGACTTATACTTGTTCCATTTAATTTTTGAAAGTTCAAAAGTTTAATTTTAATTTTTGTTCTTTAACGAATCTTTTGAATATATTTGAAGTTAATATTAATTAAACAATTTTAATACAATCAAAAATAAATTTTAAATATATTTCTAAAATTTATAGAAGTAGATAATCCTTCTGTTAAAGAAAAATAAATTTCTAAAAACCAATTTCAAGCTTTTTAAAAGTTTAGGGAAGGAAGTGTCACAAATTTAAATTTAAAAATTAAAATCGAATTTTTTGAAATTTATGAACTAAAATGAAACAAATTTTAAAATTTAAAAATTAAAATTAAAATTTAAAAATTTAAGAATAAAAATAAAATGAATCCAAGTTTAGATTTGAACTAGGATTTTGGAGACAAGAAGATCATTAGGTAAAGATGTGAATAATTTTTTTTAGTTACGTTTGGACATTTTCTTTTTAATCACTTTTATTTCTCGGGTAATTAATTTATTCAAAATTATATACCAAACATATGCTTGATTTTTTTTTTTTTGAAACCCAAACATATGCTTGATTTTATCATCTTTTTCTAGAGGAATGAAACCGCAAATCTTACTTATAATCTCAAAAAAAAAAAAAAAAAAAAACCACAAATCATGCAAAAAAATAGTAGGAGTTTTTGCATGAATAGACCAAATTGATAATGTATTTTCAACACTAAGCAAATTTGAAAAAAATTAGCAACCATAGTCAAATATACGGTATAAAGTAATATTTTTTATATTAAATAACTAATACATAATAGAGTATGACGAGTATTATTTATATTGTATATTTGACTATGGATGCTAAATATTTTTAAATTTGCCTAGATCTATAATTATTTTGTAAAATTGGACTATCGAGTACAATTTCCCAAAATGGTATTACTATTCTTAAATAAATGAATTAATTTATCATCAAACAATTAAATTAGTATCTCAATACCATTTCAAAAATCCATAAATATAAACTTTACTAAAAAAAAAAGGACAAATTTATTAATCCTAGGTTACGGAAAGAAATGTACATCCTCATAAATGTGTGTGTTTTTTTTTTCACTTTTGATTGTCTTTATTCAAAGTTGTACAATGGCCAATTATAACAAAACTACTGACTATAAAATAATTACGATAATAAAACTACGGAGAGAGACTGGTTAGATTATTTTTTTCCCTCTTATTATTATCATTATTATTATTAAATACATTTTTTTTAAAAAAACAATTATTTAAATACATGTTTGCATACACGATACAATGAAACTTAATTTCATCTCATGATCATGGTTGACTTCTCTATGTATGTTTGTTCCTGTAATTTTGTTGTGGATTGACTTTGTTAGTAATTGACTAAAGTCAAGTTGTAATATCTTTTAGTAGACACCAAGCTACATTCTTAAAATAATTTAAATTTATATGGGGAAATCATAGCTTAAAGGAATCCTAGGTAAGATAATGTGATAGCTACAAGTTTAGCTTCGTAAATTGTTTATATGGTAAGAAGTTGTATATTATAAATGAATTGCAATTATATAATTTTAAATTTGTTTTAGTATCTAAACTTCTTTTCATTAAAAACATGATTTTGTTCCTACATTTTAAATTTTTTATTTTAGTTAAAATTTTATTTTAGCTCATATGTCTTTCTCAATGGCACTTTGAAAGAAGATGTTTATATGGCCTAGTCGCCCAACTTTGAGGATGTGGCTCATATGTATTATGCTTGCAAGTTATCCAAGGCTAGCTACGGGCTGAAGCAGCCTGTCCGTGCTTGGAATGATGAGTTGAAGAATCTTCTTCTTTCGTAGGGGGTTCACAAATGCTAAATCTGATGTTTCTTTGTTTATCTATCGCCATGGCTCAACTCTGTTGTTGCTCTTGTTGTACGTTGATGATGTGATCTTGACAGGTAACAATAACGCTGCCTTGACTCATCTCATTTCTCGATTGGATGCTTTTTTTTCTCAAAAAGATCTTGGCTCCTTGAGTTACTTTCTTGGCATTCATATTACGCGTACTCCGGCTGGTCTCATTATGAATCAAGAAGGCTACATCTGTGATCTGCTTGCTCGTGTCAACATGGCCGACTGCAAGCATGTTCCTACCCCATCGGTTCAAGGCTCCATTCTGTCATTATCTCATGGTGTTCCTTTGGCTGACCCGTTACCTTATCGTAGCACTCTTGGGGCTCTCTAATACTTGACGAACACTCAGACTGATATCGCTTATATTGTCAACAGGCTCGGCCAGTTTATCAAGGCTTCAACTGATTTGCACTGGTTAGAAGTTAAACGTGTCTTGCGTTACCTTAAAGGCACGACTACATTGAGACTTCACACTAAACCAGGCTCAAATCTTGACATTCATGCTTATTCAGATGCTGACTGGGGTTCTAATCTGGATGGTAGGAGATCCATTGCTGCCTAATGTGTCTTTTTGGACAATTCCTTAGTGTCTTGGTCCTCGAAGAAACAAAATGTGGTTGCTTGTTCCAATACAGAGTCAGAGTATCGTGCTCTCGCTCACGCATCTGCGGAGGTTACTTGGATTCGTCACTTACTTAATGTAATTGGTATGCCTCTGTAAAGACCCGCCCTCCTAGAGGACCTAAACCTAGATCTTTACTTACTTTGCATGAAATAAAAACTTTTAAACTGTTCATCAAGACTAATAACTGGATTCGATATAAAAACAAAACTGCATTCTCA
>JBBMEF010004397.1:0-25935 GCA_037832685.1 Sicyos baderoa | reverse complement strand
GTTTAAATCATAAAGCATATTTTTAAAGTTTTAAAAAGTTGGCGAACCCTATTCACCCCCCTCTAGTGTTGCCTTTCGATCCTACACATTACTCTTGTAATATGTAATACGACATCCTCTCTGAATAAACATGTTCTCCTTCTCCACCCGTGGATTAGCTAACACAACGTTAGTGAACCACATAAATCCTTGTGTGTGTTTTTCGCTATTGATCTCTACTTTTACGTTTCACATTTATCTGTTTTTCGTCTTCGTTTTCGATTGGTGATTGTCGTTTTCATAACAATAGCATTTTCCCATTTTCTTCTCAATGAAGTTTTTGTTCACCATCGAAAAGGTTGGCGGCGTATTAATTTGGTAGATTGATTGTATTTCAATTAGATTGATTGAATGATTGCCCAACCGAAGATCGTGTAAATATACACTCTTATAAATTTTGAAATACATATTTCAATATTAGTTTTTTTAGTACAAATTGGAGAGAAGGGGATTATAAATACCCGTTCTAGGGATCGAACCTGTGACTGTGGGTGGAAATAAATTAACACCAAATCAGATAACGAAAAATACAAAATTGATACATGTAGATGCAAAATACGGTGGGAAAGTGACAAGATGTGTGATCGAATAATTTAAATGTCATGATTTAAATATTGTTGAATTTAAAAAACCTGAAACATTTTTTATTTTTATATTCGTGATTTTCTGGACTACTTTATGTACACTCGACTAATGTCACGCATACCGTTTGCCCCTATAGCATTTGGATGCCAATGAAATCCGTAGGAAATTAGTTATAGGTATGTGGCCACCAAAGATTGAACTTATCATCTTATGCATTTCAAGATTCTCGACCAATTGAGACATTTTATGATAGTTAAAAAATCCGAAACTTAAATTTGAAGAACATTTAAATTATTTTAAAAGTGTAAAATTATATATATAAAAACCATAAATATTCCGAATTTTGGAGGTGTGCATGGCTATCTTAATATGCCTGATTAAAATATAGATGAGTCAACTTGTATATACAAAAAAGTAGTAATTTTAAAATTTGGGAGAATGCATGTCATAAATAATATTAAAATATGAACGATATTCTTTTATATACAAATAAATAAATTAATTATCGTGAGGTGATTGATTATGTGGTTTGATGTTAATCTATTTTCACTCTACGATCATAGGTGTTCAATCATTAGAATAAGTATTTGTAATATTTGTAATTCTCTTTTCTCCGCTTGTACTAAAAGAAAACAGTAAACTAATTATTAGATTTGAAGTCATAACTTTGGAATATTATTAGAAATATAGGTGGATTCCACTACTATATATATAAAGCAACAAATTCTAAAAAGGTGATTACCTCTAGTATAGTCTCTTTTGCATCCATCTATGATATCAGTCTGTCAATGTTACATCAGTTTTTCAATTTTAGACTTCATAATAGTTTACAAACATTTATGAAATGTGAATTATCATATTCCTAACTTGATAGAATATGTTAATGTTTTAAAATAAAATAAAAATAGAATATGTTAAATTATAAACAAAAACATCTTTTTTTTGGCATAATGTAATTGACTTCAATAAAGGTTGTTTTCATATGTTAATGTTTTAAAATAAAGTAAAAATAGAATATGTTAAATTATAAACAAAAACATCTTTTTTTTTTTGGCATAATGTAATTGACTTCAATAAAGGTTGTGAAAACAAAATGATTAGACGCCAATACGAGCCGTTGCTCAGCGGAATTAGTATATACCTAATGACCAAGAGATTATGAGTTCGAATTCCTCCTACTCCCAATTGTTTGTAATCTAAAAAAGAAATAAAAATAATAATGATAAGACAGCTTCATGTAAAATAATAACCATCATAAAATAGTACCATTAAGGGTCCGTTTGATAACCATTTCGTTTTTTGTTTCTAGTTTTTGATTTTTGGTTTTTTGTTTTGAAAAAAAAAGCAGTATATATTTGATAACTCATTTTAATTTTCTGTTTTTAAAAATTAAAAACCAAAAAACATGTTTGATAACTGTTTTTTGTTTTCAGATTTCACATTCTATTTGACTTTTTTTAATTTTTTGCTATTTATTTTTGATTCTTTGAAACTTTTTTAAAAATTAAAACAAAATCTTGTTTTTAAAAATTATTTTTTTGTTTTTATAATTCTTTTAGTATTTTAAAAATGTTTTTAGAATTTTAAAAACAAAATCTAAAATTGGTTATCAAACGAAGCTGTTTTTAAAATATTAAAAACAAAAACAGAAAATAAAAAATGAAATGGTTGAAATGGTTATTAAACTAGACCTGATTTAGTTACGCATAAATTAACTCCAATAATTATGATATATATAAAAAAATTTAAAACATGGACGTAAAAAAAGTGTTTTATTGGTCAACCATACGCGCAGACAAGGGCATTTCCGTCAGCCAACAAATTTGAAACTTCAACAAGAGAGTCCACCCGGAATTGTTAAAGGGGTATCTTAGTCATTACACATAAAACTTTAAAGTAGCGGATTAATCCATTTGAATAATAACAACATTTTCGCGTTTTTATGCAATTTTTAATTCTTAATAATTAAACATCGAAAGCCCTTCTCTGTGGCGTTGGAGTGTTTACAATTTTTCGCCAACTCATTTCATCACGAACCTTAAGAAAATTAAAAAAAGGAAAAAAAAAACTGGGCGATTTTGTATATTTTTCTTTCTTTCTTCTCTCGATGCGATTAGGGTTTTGCATCCTTTGTTTGATTCAGATCTGATCTCTGATTCCGATCTTTAGATTCTTCCTTCTACGGATCTCCACCTTCTAAATCTATTCATTTCTTGGTCAAATTTGGTATGTTTTCATGTTGGAAATGATCTGGAACTCTTCATGAACTTTTTTTTTGTGTTACTTTATTCGTTGAGTTGAGTCTGGGGATTTGTTGCAGATTCTGAGGATTTGAATTTCGTTTTTCAGTAATTCCGTTCACGTTCTGCTCTGAATTCAACATTTTCTTATCACTGTGAGTGTTTTGTTTTTTTGTTTGTTAAACTTGAGGGATCGGATGGCTGTTTTCATCTCGACTATCGACGTTGTTGTGGATTTTTGATTGAATTTGGTGTTGCATATTTTCTGGATGAAGCGTTGTTAATCAGATCTTGAAAATTGGCTCCGCAAAGACGTTCGCAGCGCCACATGGGCGGCCAGATGCAGCAGAACAATGCTGCGGCGGCGACTGCCTTCTACGACCACGCCGGCGGCGGCGGCGGTGGGACCCTGCATAATGCAGGCACCACTAACGACGCGGGTGATGCGGTCATGGCGCGGTGGCTCCAGTCCGCTGGCTTGCAGCATCTGGCCTCTCCCTTGGCCGATCAGCGCTCCCTTCTCATGCAGGTACGACGATTAACATTTACTAGGGTTTTCATTGTCATTGCTTTCTGCTTTCTCCAGAACATGCAATCTTCTGCTTTTTGAAGTCAATTGATAAATGGCTCTGTTTAGTTTGTTTTGGAGGATGAATTTTTCTGCATTTTCATTTTTTTTTCTTCACTTGTTCATTAATTTATTTTTGATGGAATACGTAGTTTTCATGGAGAATTAAATGAAAGAGTTGTTCAGTTTATGTTATCCATGGTTTCAGATTGTTGTTTATACTGTCCCCAAGGGGTGGCAGAGTGGTTGGAGGCTTGGGCTTTGAAGGTATGCTCCCTTCGAGGTCTCAGGTTCGAAACTTACCTGTGACATACTCCTTTGATGTCTCCGGTGCCTGGCCTAGGGACGGGCGTGGTTACCTTATTTCAAAAAAAAGATTGTTGTTTATACTTTATACCGTGCCGATTAAATTTCCTCTTCCTCTCCCATTGGCGTAGAGTTATGGAGCACAATCTGCCGAAGAGAAACAGAGGCTCTTAAAACTGATGAGAAACCTGAATTTTGGTGGGGAGTCTGGATCTGAACCACATACACCTACTGCTCAAGCCTCAGGAGTACTCGGTGCAACGGATGGCTTTTACTCTCCAGAATTTAGGGGAGATTTTGGTGCTGGACTTTTGGATCTCCATGCCATGGATGATACCGAGCTTTTGCCTGAGGTATGTTGATTAATTTGGGTATTTTCTTTTCATGGACGAGACATTTTTACTTTAGTATGATTATGTATGTATAAGTATTTTCTTTTCGGTGGGAGTGTTAGTTGTAAACTACCTTCGGAGTCGATGAGGGAGCTCATTCGGTGTAAGTGGGGCACCCCGTAGGGATGTGCAGCCTTTGTTGGAGGTGTTGTTGAACCATTTCTTTTGGGTGAGAGGCAAATGTTGTGGCAGACTAGCTTCTTTGCTATGTTGTGGGGAATTTGGATTTGGGAGGAATAATAGGTCTTTTTTAGGGAGATTGAGAATTCAAGTGAAGAAGTTTGGGAGGTTGTTAAGTTTAATTCTTCCTTGTGGACGTTGGTCACTAGGCCCTTTTATAATTATGATCTTGGTCTTGTTCTTTTGAAGTGGAGTCCCTTATCTTACCCAACAAAATAATTAGTGAGTTGCGTGATATTTTGGGAGCGTTTCTGTAAAGAACAATGGTTGTTCGTTATTATTCATCTTCTTTGTGGTTTTTTTTTTTTGATATCCGTGACTGCTCGGGTCAGCTTCTGTGCATCTCGACTAATGTCACGGGACGTACGCCTGACCCTACAACATTTGGATAGGAGATTAATTCCTAGGTAGGTGGCCACCATGGATTGAACCCATTACCTTGAGCACCCCAAGACCCTCTTTGACCACTTGAGTCACTCCATGATGGTTTTTTTGTGCTTTTTTTTATTGGCATAGAAGAGATGTGAAGCTTAGAGCCTACATATGATGAGAGTGCTGTGGGGGGGGGTGTCTGGGGAGAGAAAAAGAATGCTTGTGTACCGACCAAACAACCACTCATTTTTCTTATCGGTTGGAGTATCACATTTAAATTAAATTTTATGTTCAAATCCTATTCACCGGTCTACTGCTCTTACTTTATTGCATGATAAGTCAACATAGTTATTCTCTTGTGGTTGTCTTATTCATTCATTCTCTCTCTCTAATTATTTAATTTTTTGATTTCTGGCTTTCCTTTTTAATAGATTTCCTTTTTCTCATCAGCACGTTATCTCAGAACCATTTGAGCCTTCACCATTCATTCCTAGTGGTACTAGAGCAGATGAATTCAATATAGCTTCCAGCAGGCAGCAAAAAAACCAAGCTGATGAAGATGCCCTGTCTACATTACCTGTGATTGAAAAAGAGAATGTAGCCAGAGAAAATAACGTGGCTAAAATCAAAGTTGTGGTAAGCTTCTTTTTTTTGGTATCAGAGTATTATTTGTATAATATTCCTTTCCATTTGGATGCTATCATTATACTAATTTTTCCAGAGATTAAACAATAGTGTAGTCATGGAGGTTTTATTACAGCCTTATACATTTTTTACTGATAAATCTTCATTTTATTTCTCCTCATATGAGAGGTAGTTCAATCATCCAGTGAAGCTATTTTTATCAGCTTGTATCTAAATTTGTCACATTCCACATTTTTTTCTCTTTTCTATTTCGTTTTAATTTTTTTTTTTTTAAAAGATGATCATTGGAATGGTATTTTTTCCTAGTAATTTTCTTCTTTTGTAGTTTATGGGGTCAACTTATTGTGAGCATATCTACGGATCAAATGTTCTTGAGGCTGTTTGAAGTTCAATTTTTTGGGTGTCAAGGCTTACACCTTTAGATCATAAGAACACACTAGGGCTTGGAGTCTTCATGCCTCAAATATTTTTTTCAAGGATATATTAATTTTCACAGCCGATCTGTTTGGTATCCAACTTTCTTTCACCTTCAAATTCTCTATTTTATTATGCAAATTATCTGTTTGATAATCATTGTTATATTGGGAGTCCTCCAATATTCAGTAAACTTAACCTCTTCAGTGTCGTTCATGGGCACTGGAAGGAGCCACCGTTCTCCTCGTGCTATGACCTTGCAATGAATTTCCTCTCCCCCTCCAAAGCATGATTTTTTCATGCTTTTCTTCTCCTTTACCACCTTCGATTGAGTGTGAACCACATCTACAAGCAAGAGATCCTCCCCCTTGACCCTTGCCGGATATGTGCAACGCCTTCTCCTTTCTCCCTCCCATGTTGGCCCTGAGAAGCGTCTTCTTCCTCTACCTTGCACCACATCGTCTTCTTCAACTAGGCTAGCCTTAGCACACTAAGTTTTCTCTTCTCCGTCTGGGTCGCCATCTCCTTCTCCTTCTCCATGACTTAGATCGCTGACCTTAGTGTTGCAATTCCTCCTGCTCTTGCTAGATTAACGTCTTCTCCTTTCACCCTTGAAGCTTTGTTGATCTGCAACAACTCCGGTGGTCTGTGGCGATTTGATCAGGTCCTCCGAACAAGAAGACAAAAATTTTAGTGTTGATGAAGAGTGGAAACCCTATCCCGGTGACTGCTCGGGTCCAACGGTTTGACATTGACCGGTTTAGGCCATCTGGATCAATATCTGATCCAAACCGGTTCTTCACATTGATGTGATCCATTGATTTCTTGCCAATGGTCCCGATTTCATTAGTCTATTGTAAACAGAGGGATTGACACTGTTTTTCTTCCTTTTTCCAATCTCTATCTTCTTTTCTCTTATTTTAACCGGCTTAAATGGCCCCTCGTCCCCTTGTTACTCTTTCATTTTATTAATGAAATGGTTTTCGTTTCCTATAAAACACACACACACACACATATATATATAGTATAGGTATAACATTAAATTTCATCCCAAACAGCAAGAACAACAACAAAACAGAAAGGATAAACAATTTCCGGGAATTCAATAGTGTTGTTACCTCCTTCACATCAATAGTCTTCACAAAAAGATCTCCCCCTCCTAGGTACCCCTTCCCTTTTACTAACAATCTTCTTCACAACCCCCACTACTAACTGTCACTTGTCTCAACTCCCTTTTTACCCCTCCTCATAAATGTGAGCATAATTGGGGGTCTCACTCAGTCATGTGCACCTTCCCTATGCTCTTAATTTTTTTTTTCTTTAAAAAGTACCGTGGTGACTATTAATTTTGTGTCCTCAATTTACCCTTGCTTCTAGATTGGGATTGGAATTGGAATTGGAATTGGAATTCAAGTATCTACTAGTTTATATTGTTCCATTTTTCTTAACACATGTAGTATATATTGTGTCTTAGGTGCGGAAAAGGCCATTAAACAAGAAGGAGCTGGCTCGTAAGGAGGATGATATTGTATCAGTATGTGACAATGCTTCTTTGACCGTTCACGAACCAAAGCTAAAGGTCCCTTTACTTTTATTGCTGTACTTTGATGTTTAATATTAGCTTAATTGTTTGGCATGATCATAACTTCTTTTCTCTCTACTTTACACTGAGATAGGTGGATTTGACTGCATATGTGGAGAAGCATGAATTCTGCTTTGATGCGGTTCTTGATGAGTATGTTACCAATGATGAGGTAATGGCCAGCATAGTTTAGAATACATTTTGTGTCAGTTCAATGGTTTTGCAGAATCTGGTTTGAACTTACGAGCATTATTTTTTAAATAGGTTTACAGGGTTACCGTGCAACCAATTATCCCCATCATCTTTGAACGGACAAAGGCTACATGCTTTGCTTATGGTCAGACAGGTATGCATAAAATCTGATCAATCTTGCTCGCTTGTTTTCATTGAAATTTAGTTTCCTTCACACATGACATTATTATTTCTAGCGTATTGTCATTTTACCCTTCTTTTTATATTTGTGAGTGTACGGACCAACTTTTACGCACCTCGACTATTCTCACGGGACAACCTGTCAAACCCTACGACATTCGGATGTCAATGGAATTTGTAGGAAATTAATTCTTTGGTAGGTGACTACCATGGATCGGACCTATAATAACCTTTTAGTTTCTTAAGGCCTTCTTGACCCCTTGGTCAACCTATGATGGTTGTTTTGTCATTTTACCTATTATTATTGATATTATATGATGTATCAACTCTTATTTTCTTCCTTACAATATCCCTTTAGTATCATGAAGTTTGACTGAAAGATTTTTGTATTTTAATAGGTAGTGGCAAGACATTTACAATGCAACCATTACCTCTTAGGGCTGCTGAAGACCTCGTTAGATTGTTACATCAGCCAGTTTATCGGAATCAGAAATTCAAGTTGTGGCTTAGCTTTTTTGAGATATATGGTGGAAAACTGTATGATTTACTCAATGACAGAAAGTAAGTTTTTGTTTTATTCTCTCTTTTCCTAAATTGTTATCAAGGAAAGAAGAGATGTTTTCTATTGGGACAGGAAATATCATTCAGTTAGGTTGCATATGATTTGACATCAACTTTTGGCCATAATTTAGTGAGCTGCCTAACGTGTGTCTGAATTGATACAATTACGGACCAAACTGAAGTAAATGATAAAACAGAAAACATTGGAAGTAGTAATGAGCGAGGATTGCTAAAAAAACAGTAGCCGAGCGGCATAAGTTTGTTCTCATGACTAAAGTTCATGAGTTCGAATCTCCTCACGTCCAAACTTTGTTGGAGTAATGTGCAAGGATAAGAATTGTAATTAGCAATTATCATAGCATTTTTAGTTTTTTTGGTCGGTTTCTTTTTCCCTCGAAATAGTATAATATGACGTGCCTTTTTGCCTTTCTTGATTCCAGTTCCTTAATAGTATATTTCATCCATTTCTTATTTTTCATGCATACACATTCTCAAGATGACTTTATTTTTAGGAAGCTTTGCATGAGAGAAGATGGGCGACAGCAGGTTTGTATTGTTGGACTTCAAGAATTTGAAGTGTCTGATGTACAAATTGTCAAAGAATATATTGAGAAGGGAAATGGAGCTAGGAGTACAGGTTCCACTGGTGCCAATGAGGAGTCTTCAAGGTCACATGCTATATTGCAACTTGCTGTCAAGAAACATCCTGAAGTAAAGGAATCAAGAAGGAACAATGACGGAAATGAGTTGAAAAGTGGGAAGCTTGTTGGGAAAATCTCTTTTATTGATTTGGCTGGTAGCGAAAGAGGTGCTGATACAACTGATAATGACCGTCAGACAAGGTATGTCTGCTGGCTGCCTTTTTAGATCTTTGGTATTTTTTTTTTCTTTTGAGGAATAGATCAATAGTATCTTCTATTTCTTGTTAATTTTTAATTTTTTGAAATATTGTGTACTTTTTCTCACGTAAAAAAGTTATATTGTAGTTAATTATTTTAGTTTTTAATGTATCCGCTAAAAAAATTATTATGGTACTAGCTGGTAGTCGTAGTATGGAATACCTTCAACCTTTTCAGTCCAAAATGCTGTCGATATAATTTTTGACGATCTCTTTTCTGATCATTTTATATACTTATTCCCTTAGTAAAAAAATCGTAATACTGTAATCTGTCTATCTTGTTTTACTGGAACCTTTGCAGGATTGAGGGAGCAGAAATCAACAAAAGTCTTTTGGCATTGAAGGAATGCATTCGTGCCTTGGACAACGATCAGATTCATATACCCTTCCGCGGAAGCAAACTCACAGAAGTGCTCCGCGATTCCTTTGTTGGCAACTCAAGAACTGTTATGATATCATGCATTTCTCCAAATGCTGGTTCATGTGAACATACCCTCAACACTTTGAGATATGCCGACCGGTATGTTTTTTGACATCCTATGCATTATATCATTCCTAAATTTAGTGTATATTCATCTTTTAAATTACTATTGTATTATATCAGGGTCAAAAGTTTGTCCAAAAGTGGAAATCCAAAAAAGGATCAGGCTGTAAGTTCCAGCCAACCAATGACTAGAGATGTTTCTTCAGCCCCGTGTATTCTGATTCCCACTGAAGCAGAAGATGTTAATATGCTGCGGCAAGAGGTGAAATTAGGGGAGGTTGGCAGAAGGGTTGCAGAGAAAGAAAGTCTCTCTTCCAACTTTGGCATGCCATCAAGCAATACCTTTCATGCACGAGATGAAAGAAATGCAAGCGTAACTGTAGCGTCTGCATCATACGACAAGGAGCCACTTGAAATGAGGAGCACTCATAGCGATCCAACTGGTAGAAGGATTCCCATGTATTCTCAGAACTTAAATGATACTGATGAGAAGGTGCAAAAGGTATCACCACCTCGAAGAAAATCATCCCGAGATGAAAAACCCGAAAAGTTGGGGACCTGGCAGAAGAAAGACAGTGGCATACCTGATCTCTCTACTGCAAGCTCCAAACAGTATGGTCCAGGAATTTCTAATGCAAATGATACTGCATCCAGAAAGTCAGAACCTGAGCCAACTTCTGATGGCAATATCAGTGCAATACTTGAGGTCGGCTACCCTTATCATCTAATTTTATTTGTAAATTTTTATTTTTCCGCTTGTGTATCCATTCAGTTGACTAGGAAAATATCTTAGGTTTTTTGACGTGTCATCAACTCTGTTGCAGGAAGAAGAGGCATTAATTGCTGCTCATCGAAAAGAAATTGAGGACACAATGGAAATAGTGCGCGAAGTAAGTCAAAAGTTTCAATCTTTAGCAATTCTATTCTTAGAAACTAGAAAGCCAGAAGCCTTTATTATCTATTTTCCTTATTCACTTGATATTAGGGATGTGGGTAGTTTAATTCAGCTCGATTTTTTGTTAAATTGGCTTGAAACTAGAGCTAGCTTATCATTTTTTTCTTTTTTGGAAAAAGAAACATGTATATCAATAAATGAAAAAGTATAAAATACCAATACCTAGAGATGAATACAATAAGGCTCTAGAAGGAGAAAAAAAAACTACAAAACAAAAAGGACCAAAACGTGCACCTAAAGGGACAAAGAAAACTCAAAAAAATAGCAAATAAAAACCCCATCGATAAATTCTTGGACGGTGATTTATCCTCGTCAAAACTAGATTGCAAGTTCTGTATATTTACTCATCTTCATTCTAGTAAACTAGAACTAACATATCAATTTTAGATAAAAAAAACAAGTCTCCAAGGGTGTCTAGTGGTCGAAGGTTTTAGTTTTGAAGGTTTGTTTTTCTCAAGGTTCCAGGTTTGAGACTCACTTATGTCATTAATTTGTAAGTACCTTCCGTGTCTTCATTCCTTTGATGTCTCCTGATGCTTGGCCTAGGAATGGACGATGGGTATAGTTATTCTGGTATAGTGGAGCAAAGCTCTGATTTCCCGGCTTCCAAAAAAAAAAAAAGATAAAAACAAACTATTGAAACTGAAGTTCAGTTCCTAAATGTCTTATAGGTAATACCACCAATTTTATGTTTAATTGGTAAGTGAAGTATGGAAGTTTGTAACAGTCTCTGAACTTGTTCCTAGACAACAACTCCCGAGTTTAGGCTAATCTTGTAACTTTATTTTTTGTAATTATCATTCTTTAGAAAACTGAACCAGGGGGTACGGCTTGTGGTTGGATCGATGGTGGCCATCTACTTTGGAATTAATTTTCTACTGATTTCTTCCATAAGAATTTCTTCCATAAGAATAGTTAAGCTGGCTCTGACTTTCACAGATTTGAGGAAGAGAAAAAAAAGAAAACCAAACTAACTGAAAAGTGTATTTCATACCCCTCAATTATTTGGTGTGTGATGGATGGTGTTTGTTGGTTGGTCAGGAAATGAAACTGTTAGCAGAGGTGGATCAACCAGGCAGCCACATAGAGAACTACGTGACACAGTTGAGTTTTGTGCTGTCTCGAAAGGCGGCTGGTTTGGTGAGTCTTCAAGCACGGCTTGCACGGTTCCAGCATAAACTGAAAGAACAAGAAATACTCAGCCGAAAAAGAGTACCGCGTTAAGGGCGGCGGCGTGACTTAATTTTCCTGTCTCCAACTCAACTCGACTCATCCTGGTTTTGTTTTGTTCTTTCACATTATATTAATATCAATTGATTTGTACATTTTCTTCTGCTCTCTTGAGTGAACCCTTACTGCACTTTATACGAGTTTCGAGCATCTAACAATCTTAACGTCCTGAGGTGATGGGTACAGTACATATATGTTGTTATGTATAACTGTAAAATTATATCATAAAATACCATTGTTTTCGGCTTTCTTTATTTAGTAGTATAATGTTCTAGTTTGTGAGCGACCATTCATTCACCCATTCAAATTAACTAGAGAAAAAAAATGAACAGGGTAAATCATGGTTCATCTTTTCAAGATTGTTCTTTATGACATTAAGTAGTTTTTATAACAAAAATTATGGTAGAAAATTGAGTGAAAACAAAATTTATTTTCAAAAATAAAAAATTAAATAGTTAGCGTATAGGTTTTATTTGCTTGATTTAAAGAATATTTAATTTTATTTATTCAAGTTGGATCAAGTACAGATTTTTTTTCTTCTTTAAATCTAAATGGTTGAAGGTTAATGTCTTAATTGCATCTACATTTATTGTACTAAAAAAAGAGTAATTAATGTTCTTTATTCATGAATTCGTTTCTTTTTTTATTTGAATTCAAAAAAATATAAATACGTTTGATTCTTGAAGTTTTTTATTCAACTCTCTCTGGCTTATCACTTGGTTCTTTTACTCTTTAAGTTCCATTATATTTTCATGTTCAGTTCCATATCATATTTTAATATTAAAAAAATATAAATAAATAAATAAATGAAGGCCTAAGCCTAAACTTTAAACGGCAGGCTAAAGAATAAGCTCCTTGCTACTATATTTAATTTCTTGGAGTATTTAAATCTTCAGAAGAAGAAAGAAAAAGATAAATAAAAATATATTAATCTTGCGACAAAACATGGAGAAAAGAGGAAGGGCAGCCTAAGTCTCTAAGGTTAAGGTTACTCTATCTATACCATTTGAAAGGTAATAATGGTGTGTATACAGATTGATCTTTTCTTCACTTACCAAATACATTATTCCAACACATTTCTAGATCACAAAAGCTCTCTCCTTTTCAAAACCAATCCAAATCGTACAATTTAGCGCGGCCGCAACTCTCGAGATCATAAAGAGTATCGGATTGAGCAGGTTAGCCAGCCACTTTTATGAATGCAATCAGTTAGCTATCAGTTTCAAAATTTCCTTGGCTGTTCTAAGTCGAAAATAAGGCATGTGTTCCTGCAAGATAGGAAGTATAATGATTAAATGAAATGAAGTAAGCAATTAGAAATGCATGTGTTAGTATAGGGAACTTATACAACAATATTTGGGGATTGGAGGAACCGAACCTGCAACCTCTTGGTCGAGGCTACCGGCGTTACCAGCTGTGAGCAATTAGAAATGCATGTGTTAGTATAGGGAACTTTCAACAATATTTACCTGCTTGAAACAGAGAGTCAGACCTCTGCTATAAAAATCAGCATACTTGATCATAAACATCCCACAATCAAACCTGTTTCAACAGAAAGAATTGTAAGAAGAAAAATTGAAGAAGGTGAAACTCTTTCACTCTTGATTTTTTTATATAAAAAAGTAACTGTTTTTTAGAATAAAAGAACATAATTAACAAGAAAGGAATACAAATCCAAACGGTGTTGGGACAAACCCATTTTCTTGCTCAGGGAGATCTTCCACAAATTCTTGTGCCCAAGAACTTACATCAATATCTTTTCCACTCTTGTCCTTCACCTCATCAACAAAATATCTCGCCTGGATATGTAGGATTAAAATCATACACGACTCACATACGATAATCAGAGAGAACAACGCAAGCCAACACATATACTCGATCATGTCAAAAGAATAAAATAAATGGAAAACCTTCTTTGATAATAATAATAGTGGATACTAAGCTAGTTCAACCAAACTTCAAAAGTCGATATCTCATCCCGATTGATAACTATTTGATTTTTTGTTTTTGGTTTTTTAAATTTAAGCCTATTCTACTCAAATTTCCAACGATGTGTTCCACCTTTCTTACCCTGTATTTATCTTTCCTTAAGAAAGTATGTGAATGATAACCAATTTTCAAAAACAAAAATGAACTTTTGAAAGCTGTAAGAAAAAACATAGGACAAGGTACTGTATGCTTAAATTTCAAAAACCAAATGGTTACCAAACGGGGCCTAAAACGTTCAAATATCAGCAACACTTTTACTGGCCGTTCACCAATATCAGAATTTGATCCAATGCCAGGGTAAGGTCAGTTTGAGTGAGAGAACATATCAAAGAAATAAACATACACAAGTTAAATAGAAAGATAGAATGTTAGAGAGAAGGTGACAAAAATTTGAAAGAATTTGGAAAACTACATAGATTACTGAACATCTTTACTTTTCAAATATAAAAAACAAAAAAAAAACATAACATCTTTTAATAAACATTTAACCCATCAAACAACCATTATCAGCAATTGGGGGAGATCAAAACTCATAAGCACACTTTACATTTAGATGCTTCTTGTTGCAATTCATATCTTGGATTGCATGCTAGAACAGCCAAATAGGACCAAAGAACTTGCTTTTTGCTTCAAGAACTTAGATCTTAAGGCAGTCTAAGTATTAACTTAAGCATTAGGGTTGGGATTGAATCAAGTTGGGAGCTCTAGTGTTTAAGAATAAGGGGTTCACATTTCCAAAGAGTTCCTAATTCTAAGTCACTGGGGCTTCCATATCATAAAACCATATACCAAAAAGTATGCCCTAAACGTGCAGTCGTGCACTGCCATTAAACTACAATTGAAAAAAGTACAGCAACCATACAAATGAAGCAACGAATTGCGAAAAGATGCAAAGCATACCAATGTTCTTAAAACACGAGAATCCATTCCCTTGAGAGAATCAAGATACTGAAACTTCTTCTCTTTCTTGTTGATTACTGCTAGACACCAGTGTATTTCTCTATGAATGGGGACAAATATCTACAAAAGTAATTAAATTGGGTTAGTGACATCAAGACAAACGAACATTTTGTACAGTTTACGGTCGTCATTGATTAGATGAATAATGGAGTTTATAGGGCGGCAAAATATTTACTTTCTCACAATCAATGAGTTCATATTTCAACTTCCTTTGGGTGGTCCATCTTCTAACAGATTTGTAATCATAGCCATCCCTCCCATTTATCAACTGTAAGCAACGTGAGAAAGAAAAAAACCAATTAAGACTAAGCATTTCTAGTAAAACTGAAACATGTAAGCGTCTTAACTAAGAATCCACACTTTCACTAAGAACAGTAAATAAGTAATTCTAACATGAAAATAAAAGAGAACCAAATGTAGCAAGGTCGGATTGTTGCCCCCTCGAGAATAATCGAAGTGCACATTAGCTGGCCTAGATACTCAATAAATAAAAAAATGTAAAAACAAATAAGGTGTTAACACTAGCGGGAAGGAACTATCATGGGCTGACCTGGTGGTCACTTAAAGACCTAGTAAAAAATGCTTACAGGTTTAGGGTTGGTCACTAACTAAGAATTAATTTTCAATGAATTACCTTGACAACTGAATATATTAGGGCTATTGCTCTTTTGGAAACATTTAAACATAAAATAACTCATTCCGTACTGCAATCCACTAAATACAATTTCAGACTTAAACTGGTTAACGAAGTTAAACATAAACCAAATGTAGGCTCCAAAGCAAGCTAAACAGCTCAATTTCTTATCATTGACGGTTATAAAATTCAGAAATGTACCCAACTCTAGGTAAATTAGCATACAAATCTAATTGGTGCAAATAGTTGAGCATAGTGAATGTATGGATGGCATAAAAAGTATTAATGGATGAATAAATGGCATAAGTAAAAAAAGTTAAAGTGAAAAATAGAGTAAATCGACCATCATGGGGTAGCCCAATTGGTCATAGAGGGCCTTGGGGTGCATAAGGTGATGGGTTCAAATCTCATGGTGGCCACCTACCTAAGAATTAATTCAAATTAATACCTACGGGTTTCCTTGGCATCCAAATGTTGTAGGATCAGGTGGTATGCCCCGTAACATTAGTCGAGGTGCGCTTGTGCACGCAAGCTGGCCCGAACAGTCACGGACATCAAAAAAAAAAAAAAAAATAGAGTAAATCCAACCAACCTTTTTATAGAAAAATGTATTAAAGAAATGACATTTCAAATACTTCTCTGGCTCCCTTCTTTCCCTTTCTTTCAGCAACTCAAGATACAAATTAATCACCTACAGAATGAATATAAGTACAAAAAAAAGTGGGTTTCGAGAAGAAAACTTCAGTTAAGATTATAAACCATCAGATGCAGGGAGAGTAAATATATGAGCACGAATAATACCTCATCGTTTAACCAGGCACCTGGCCTCAAACACTGCAAAACTTGCCCAGTAATCTCAATATTTGAATTATCATGAGTGACCAAAATTTTCCTCCTGAATGAACGAACAAAAACAATATCAAACAAAAACAAAATGCAGTTCACGAAAGATCATAAGTACATCATACAATACCGGTTCGTAGAGAATGCACGTTGAACCTCGACCTCCTCTTCCTTAGTAAGAGGAAGAAAAAGTTCCTTCGGTACCTCCTGGAAACAATAAGTACGTTTTCCTTAGCATAAAAGTGGTGAAATTTCATTTCTCCTGAACAACAACTTGAAAGGAGAAAACAAAGGGGAACGGTCTCTTCCGTTTAAATTCTGTTTTTGAAAACTGTGCTTACTTTCTCCGAACTTCTTTACATTTACATCTTTCTTAAGAAAAAATTGAACTCTTAGCCAAATTCCAAAAACAAAAAACAAGTTTTTAACTTGTTTTCAAAACTTGGGCTTGTGATTTTAAAGCAATTTTAGAAAGTAGATAAAATAGAGAAGCAATCCAAAAAAAAACTCAACTTTCAAAAACCAAGAAACACAAACCAAATGATCAATACCCAAATTAATACATCTCTATGAAGATGATAAACACTAGAATAAAAGAAACGTACATCGACAGGCTTCTTCTTCAGAGTTTGAGATTGAAGAATCGACCGACGCTTTTCATTCAACTCGATTTCAAAATCCAAGCTCTTCAATTTCGATGTCCGCTTTTCCACACTCTGGAGCAACTTCTTGTAAACAGAAAAACTAACCAAATCCTGGTTCAGTGACAAACCACCAAGCATTTTCTCAGCATTCTCAACCTTCGAATCGCCATTCGTCAAATCAACAACAACCGAAGACGACGATGGCTGATGAACATCCATCACCTTCGGATCAAATTCCTGCAATGTATCAACCTCACAAAGCCTCTGGTCCTCGTACACCAACCTCCTTTCTCGCTTATCATCCTCAATTACCTCAACTTCGTCCTCGTCCTTCGACACATCCGAATCCAATTCAATAACATCCTTAGGAAACGAACGCAAAGCACCAATTGCATTACGCTTAGCAATCTGGTATTTGTAGGACAAAAAATTCCCCATCTTATCCTGTTCAGATAACACGCTATTTTTCGATTCCGAAAACCTAAAGAAGCTGCCCTGGAGCCCGAATTTGGGGACTCTGCAAGGGCCGTGGACTTGTCGACGCAGTTGCGGAGTTTCTTCGGGATACCGGGAGAGCCTAGCTACAGTAGAGTTCGACGAAACCACAGGCGGATGATCCGTGGACATAGAAGAAAACCTAAGTTTCTTGGAGACGTGAGAATCCGGCGATTTTAAAGACAAATACGAACGATTAACGCTCAAACACTCGTCGTCGCGCTTACGGTTGCCGGTTCGGGCGCCCATTAGTACACAAAGAGAAGGAAACGAAACGCATCTCAACAAACGAACACCATTTTTGAGATACAATTCAGAAAACTAGGGTTTTGCCGGACAAACACAAGCAAACAAACAAACAAAAAACCCTAATCGTGGAGATTACCGGAAACGAACTGAATGGCGCAAAATTGAAGCTTGGATGATTCTGTGGCGCAGAAATGAAGCTCAAATGTGGAAAGTTTGAGGGAAGATCAAATTGAATGGAAATTGAAAGAAAGAAATTGGGAAATTCGAATGGAAATTGGAAGCTGGAGTTGTGGTATGAACAGATTCGGAAATCTGGATTTGGATTTGGATTCGAAGAAGAAGAAGAGAGTGACGTTTTGGATCTGCAAAACTGAGAATCAAAATCCGAAGGAAGATTTTAGAGAATTGTTTGGTCGTTTTGTTTTTCTCTGTTTCGAAGAAACTTCGAACTCGGCGCTCTCTTTCGCCAACTATCTTCTTTTTAAGTTTTTTTTTTTTTTTTTTTAATGGCATGTTTTATATATAAATCATTAAAATAATAATATAGGAAGTTGTATATTTTTTTTATTTTTTTGTAGTACAAATTGGAGAAGAGGAATTATAATTGTGAAAATTTGTATTTTTGATAATTTTAAGTTTTAATATATTGATGAAGTTAAGGTTTGTATTTCACGTTAATTTAATTTTTAAAATAAAGTAGGTATAAAAGTAAATTAAAAAACATATGAGAATAAAAAAATAAAATTATTAAAATTTAAAGACTAAAATTGTTTAATTTTAAAATATATAGATATTGAAACTAGATACTAATTATATAATCGAATAAAAAAAATATTAATTATAAAAACTAAAAATGTAACTTTTCTTGCTGATAATAATATAAAAAACCTATTTAATACATATATACATATATAAATAACCTAAAGTACGAAATATTATCAAGCATTGTAAATAAAATAAAAAAAAAAGAAAATTGGAAGAGACGCAACAGTCGTCTCATTGTTTGGTGGAAGTTCAATTCAACGTCGTATCGGTAATTTGTAATATCTTTCCCCAAGTTTGTATTTAAACAGAAAAAACCTACAAATGTAATGACTTGACTTGAGATTAGTTAGAATTCACTATGCCAACATGGTTCATGTAGTTGACATCTATTATGTACTTACGAATTGATTGATGTTGTCTAAGTGTCTACTACTTTGTTTCTTAATTTTTGAAATTCAGTAGTTTATGCCATTTATTAATTGATGAAATTTTGGTGACTTTTTTTTTAGTGTATCGGAAAAGGGGACCCACGAATACCAAGGTTGAATTTGCAATCGTTAAAATGGATTAACATCAATCAAAATCTGTGCGTACTCATCCAGAAAAAAAGAATGACGAGATATAATTAGAATAAAAATAATATTTTGTAAATTTGCTATGTTTGAAAATACAATTGCTGAAATTAGAAGATCTAAAAAAAAATTGCTAAATTTAGAATTGGACGCATTATTTATTTATATATAATACATAATTCAAATTCAAAATTCAAAATTTATTGGATTGCTTTGAAAGTTCATAAATTTATTAAATACTAAAAAGTATCTGATAATTTAAGGAAACCCACAACTAAATTAAGTACTAGGCTTGTAATTTGATCTCTATATAACTTTAAAATAAACATATAAATAGACCGAGGCACAATTGATTATCTGATTTGATGTTAATCCATTTACATTTCACAGTCACGAGTTCGATTTCTAAAATCAGTATTTGTAATGCCTATTCCTCTCATTTGTACTTAATTTGTAATACATCTTCCCCTCATTTGTACTTAAAAAAAAAAAGATCGAAAGTAGTTGTGCCCTAGGTAGGTTTGGTTAATCTCCTTCCCCCATTCATACTAAAAAAAAGGTGGATTTCTTTTTTTTAATTTCATTAAAATGAACTTTCAAGCTTTTTTTTTTTTTTGAGAATAATGAACTTTCAAGCTTAGACAAATTAATTTAATGAAGAAATGAACATAATAAAACAATTAAAAGCAAGTTCAATAATCGATATTATCAAACTTCATTCAGACTTTTATTCAGATGAAGATAAGTGGTTAAGCTTATGTCCCAGTTTTAAAAACATTAGTAGAAAATAGATGGAAGTGATTATCGATATGCTTATTTTAGGGATCAATTATAAGGTTTTATTTATTTATTTTAAAGTCAAACTCAATTTTGTAGTAAAATTGATTCAAGAGCAATAGCCATCAGTGTTCACACAATGAACGTAAAGTCATGGATTCGAATCCCCCTAACACCGTATTGTAATCTAAAAAAAAAAAAAAATCAATGGACAAAAAAATAAATCCAAGATTAGCAAAGAGGGCTTACAATGAAATCCAGGGAAATGGTGGTAACTCTTCGGTTGCAATTTTTCGCCATCTTTGGCTTGATGGCTACATTTCCATCTACTCGACAGTGATATTTTCTAATCATAATCATATCCGTCTTATGCACACCTCGACTTTAATTTCATTGAGATTGTATGTAATCAGAGCTTTCTATTTGGGATGTAGGGAAATGACATTTTCATTTCGATCGGCCAAAGCAAGCAAAGCCATCTCGACATCGGCAAATGGTTGACCGGCATAGAGCTGCAGTTGACCTTTCTTCACAACAATCATTTTACTTGTATGTGATTTTACAACCTTCTCAAGTTCCTAGAAAAGCACCACGCGAAAATGTTGAGAGTTTTGAAACAGAACCTAACAAACCACAAGCTCATCACTTGGACAGGATGGTCGTAGTGAAACAGTGTTCTTGCTGCTTATATACCCTAATGATCTGTGACTTAAATCTTTCTAATCTTTGTTTTCTTAATATAAGGTGAATCCTTTTTTTTTATATTCGTGACTGTTTGGGCCAGCTTTCGCGTACCTCAATTATATCACGAAACATACCGCCTGATTTTACAACCTTTTTTTTTTTTAGATTACAACAATAGAGAGATGGGGGGATTCAAACCTAAGACCTCTTGGTCATTAGGCATACACTGATGCCGTTTGAATTACTGCTCTTGTTCCCCTACAACATTTGAATGCCAAGAAAAATCGTAGGAAATTAATTCCTAGGTGATGGCCACCATGAATTAAACCCATCACCTTAAGATGAATCTAGGAACGTGTAAATCAGTAATGAAAGAGAAACTAGAAATCATGATTTGAAGTTAGAATGTTACTTTTGTTGGCAGAGGAACAACGTCGGTTGTGAAATTGCCGAGCTCTTCGAAGAAGGATTCCAGTAGATAGCAGAAGTTATTTGCATCAACATGGTCTTCGAAAGCAACTGTAAATGTAGATTCCTCAATATCCTGTGTCTTGGAAGGAGTCCTTAAAATGAAAAGTCCTCCTAGTTCTTCGTCATCGGAACCTTGACGCATAAAAATAACCTGTGATGGTATACATTGTGATGTTAAAAAAATGGAAAAAAGAATTACAGGGTTCAAAACAAACTTTATGTACTTTATACTTCAAAAAACTACAACTACTTAAAATTGAGCTTTGGTTGAGAAAAAAATGAATACGCGAGCGTACAAAAAACAAAGCTCACAAAAGGAAACTCAACTAAAGAAAGGGGCTCCAATCCAGCCAAATAAGACC
The DNA here is from genome assembly GCA_037832685.1 of Sicyos baderoa. Classification (NCBI taxonomy): domain Eukaryota; kingdom Viridiplantae; phylum Streptophyta; class Magnoliopsida; order Cucurbitales; family Cucurbitaceae; genus Sicyos; species Sicyos baderoa. The sequence continues at coordinate 4,667 of JBBMEF010004397.1, read as the reverse complement.
TAACAGATAATTATGAAAACCTTCAGCACTGAAGCTCAAAGGGAGACAAAATTTGGTAAGGGTCCAAACATCAATAAGAAACTTTTCTCTCCCTGAAAGGCTATTATTTTTCTAGCCCCCACACAATACCACACCCCAGTTGCCTATTAGAAGTGCCCTTTTTGTGAAGGGGCAGATGGAGGAGGAACTCCTCAATCATATCTCTAACATCTCTATGACTAGCAAACTAAAAGTCAAACTCAACGAAAAAAAACTCGAAGAAGCGAGCATAATCACAGCTACAAAGATAATGGTTCTGATCTTCCTTTGCCTTGTGAGTGCGACATAGAGTGCAATAGAAGGGCCCAACCAACAGGGACAACAACCTCGAAAACCTCATGAGATTATTAGTAATACCCTGGATAACCAGCCAAACAAAAAACAGCTATTGAAATATGGATGTGTGCAAACCCTTATAGGTTGCCCAAGAAGTCAGTCATGAGAAGAATAAAAAGTTTAGAGAGAATGAGTTTTCTTGACAACAAATGTACAGGTTAAATATTCGGCATGGTTAGTCGAGATGCACAAAACCTAGGGAGAGAGTCTAGTTTTTCAACTCTACCTATATCACCTGCCTAAACCAGGGATATGTGGCACTATAACTTTATGTGGTTATCCACTAGTTATATGTATATATATATAGGGTTCAAGCCAACTTATGCCCACCTCAACTATTTTTACGAGACATACCATCTAACCCTACAACATTTGGATATCAAAAAAATCTATAGAAAATGTGTTGGTTTATAATTATATTTAGTATTTTATCTTTCTAATTATTTTTTCCTTTTAGGATTAGATTAAATATTATTTCCTATTCTTTCCGTTTTAGGATTAGATTAAATATTATTTTCTATTATTTTATTATTATTTTTCTTTATGATTAGGTCATATGTAGTCTATTTAAACCTAATATTAGGTTTATTATTGAATAAGAGTGAATACACTTTTCACATTTACAAGGTAGGTGGCCAATATGGATTAACCCATCACCTCTTGGTTACTTAATCCTCTCTCGACCACTAGGCCACTCAATATGGTATCCACTAGTTAATTTACCAAGGAATGAAAAACCCTCTAACCTTGGAGTCGTTCATTTGTAGCCAGAATCAGCTGATGGAATAGCAATTCTATAAGCTATGTTAGAAGCTAACATGCGTTTCATTACCATTTGTTTTTTAGTTTCATTACCATTTGGTTGTTTACTTTTGAAAATTAAATTTATCAACATTACTTGTTTTAGTTTTGGAAATTTGGCTAAAGAATAGGAATGATGAAAACCATGGTAAAGGAATTGTGAGAAAATACCAAATAGTTACCAAATCAATCTAAATAATTCATTTGATAATCACAGTCTGCAACATTGACCAACCAACTCAACCTTTTATGTTATCTTGGTATAAGAACCCAACCCAAACATCTATTTGTCACATTTACAACGTCTTCATAAATTCCAGTCATTGCATCAGGAAGAAAACACATAAATAAAACAAAGTTTCATTTTTACTTACTAGAACATAAGGAAGATTCAACCACCATGAATCAGCCTGCTTGTTTGATTGTTTGCCTCGACCATCACGAGCCAACGGTTTCTTTCCGACAGAACTGTTATTTGAACTCACAGAAGAAGACATTTTCTCCTCCCTATCTTTTGAATTGTATGACTTCAATATCTCAACAGAAGAGGTCTCTTGACTCACACCTAAAAACTTAAGAGACAAACCATAATTATTTCCTACGCAAGGAAATATGAAATCCTGGACAGCAATAATTTAAGTTTGAGAAGAGGAATCGATCAACAAACATTAAACAAAACAAATAACAGGTAACTAAGAGACATTACCATTACTTGGTTTGTCCTTTCTATAATTTTTACGTTGCAATGCCGATTCGTTGTTTGGCGAACCCGTGCCATCATCTTTTGGCATCAACGAAACACTTTCCTTGATTTCCTTATCGACCTCCTTAGCCGTATCATTCACTCCCATATTATTACCAACAAAATTTGCATCTTCCATTGTTGTAACCTTGCCATTTGAGCCACTCTTCCCATTAGAAACAAATCCGTTAAACCCCTTAGGCTTCTTCATTTTATCAATAGGAGAGTTTCTGTGTTTCAATTTTTTCTTAAATATCAAACTCCTATCCTTCTCTTCACCTTTCAAATCCTTCCTTTCAACTATCACATCCTTATCATTTTCAGGCTTCAGCAAATAATTTTTCGGCGATTCCGGTATCATTTCTTTGGTGGAACTTAGCCTCTTCTGTAACTTAACAAGTCGAGCATCAACCTCTTTCTCAATGCCAATCCTAGCCCTAGAAATGTTGTCCTCCTCAAATTCATCAGACATTTTACTTCTCTCTTCTTTCCTTGCTTCTCTAGCCATCAACCTAATCTCTTCAATTTTTCCCCTCATTCTCGATTCCTCCAAGTAATCGAACTTGTTCGTTTTCGAACCTAAATTTCCAAGCACAATTCTCTCATGTCCACTCAACAAGACTTCTCTTCCACTTTTGCTCCTAACACTCAACCCTTCCTCTGAATTCTTATCTTCTTTAATCGAATTACCATATTCTAAAACCCACACAGTACAAATTGTCTGAAACGCAAAAACAGCAAGCAAGTAAGCGCCAAACCTGAAACAACTTCCCCAAGAAAACTTGGAAACATCAAAATCGAGCAATGAGGCAGTGCTCGAGCCCTCGGAGAGTCGCGATTCGCCGTCAGCGGTCGAAGAAGAAGGGCAGCATTCCGCCGGAGATGGAACCTCGCTCCCAGCTCCACCAGTTTCTGAAATCTCCGGAGATTCGATTGGAATTAAAGAGTCGCGTTGAGGAGGAACGGGAGAGACGGTGAATGGAGGAGGTTTAGTTAGGGTTTTGAGGATTATGATGCGCAAGTGGTTTTTTCTCCTTGTTAGCTTCCTCCGAGATGAAATGGAAATGGAAGACGAAACTGAAAGCAGTGGCTTGGCTCTGCAAATGGCTAGTTGGTTGCAGGGAACGGTGAAAGCGGCGGCGACGCCGTACGTACCCGCCATAACCAGCGGGGAAGAAAGCTTGTGAAATGAGGTTTGAATTTCTTGCTTCTTTGTATGGAATTTATGGGCCTAGCTAGGCCTTTTCCAACGTTTTGAAGTATTGGGGAAGACAAATACTCATTCTCGAAATTGAACAAGTTAGTATTGAACTGGCCTACAACCAAATAATAAATAGACTCTATCAATAGTATCTGATAGACTTCATCAATAGTGTATCTGATGATAGAGTCTATCAATAGTATTTGAAAAGTTGCTTTGCAATATTTTTAAAATGTTGCTATAATTTTAATATGGGGTAGAGAATTTGCTATAGAATACAAATTCCCTAATAATAATAGTAAATGCAGTTATTATTTGTAGGGATGGATATCCTAAATTAAAACTGGATAAAAATCACGAACTATAAGTTGTGATGAGTGCCAAATAGATTACTAAAACATGTGAGAGAAATTCTTCCCAATTTGGAGACGACCCTCATTTTTAATTACTCTAATTATATTCCATTGAAAAAAAAATGAAATTGTACTCATTGAATTTTGTTTACAAAATAATTACAAACCAGTCAAAACTTAAAATATTTGTATCCATAATCATTAATCATTAATACGTTTTAATACTGTAATGTAAAATTATAGAAAAATAGATGATAGTACTAGATAATACCAATATTATAAGAAAGTAGGGAACGTAGTTAATGTTCGTTCGTTTATTGTTGTTTCAAATTTCCTAACAAAAACTATTGAAACTAATGACAAATACTATCAAGTAACCAAATGTATTGTAACTTAAACTATCACAATGATAGTTTAAGTTATTTCTCTCCGGAAAATCAGTCGAATTTATAAAATTGCAAATTGTGTCATATTTTTCTTCAGAAAATTAGCCCAACCTTACCTCAAACATTCATTCTAGTCAACAACTTCAATATAATGATACAATTACAAGCCTATTACAAATGGGACAGCAACCATTACCTCAACATTGAAATGCCTAAAAAAAAAAACATATATATATAGCAAAAGGAGGAAAACTTTGCAACAAACAAGATATAATTTTTTTTGTTTCCTAATTTTAAGTAGTACAGAATAATCTATGTGGAAACATAATCAATGGTAGAGGTTAGAGGTGAACAAGGAGGACTTCTGCCAAGCTCTCATACCGGCAAACATAGGCCCGACATCGACCCCGTGCGTGGAAGTTGTCCATAATGCTTATAGTTATATCCCCGAGTTAGGCGATGCTTGTAGCATAAAATCAGCATCTTCTAAATCTTGTGGCTGAATTTATAAAATTTATAAATATTAAAAAATAATAATAAATAATAAAATACTAAGAATAAAGATTATGGAGAATCGTAAAATAGAGATGCTCACACTTAGGAGTGATTCTCCTCTAATCTTCCTATTGGTTGGTTCACATCATGCAAACAAAACATTACCGATTGGCTAGTTGTCAAAAGGACCTCGAGAAATTAAGAAATTAGGAGATGATGGATTAAATCTATGGTGACTGATAACTCTCATAAATTGAGAGTTAAAAGTAGAAAAATAGATAAATATAAACAGGAAATCGCTAACATTGAGTATA
>JBBMEF010004387.1:0-25942 GCA_037832685.1 Sicyos baderoa | reverse complement strand
TTAACATAGATTCTTCCTTATGCAGATTCAGATTATGTCTCACTCAAGTAGCGATGAAGATCATGTTGATGAGGTCCTGATGGGCAGACAAGCTGGTTCTCGTAATTAAATGCTTCAAAATATCGGTGAAGCTGCCAAGAAATACCCAAACTAGATGATTTCTGTAAAAAAATAAATAAAAAATAAATAAAAAATAAAAAAATAAATGCCCGCCTTTGATTCTTTTTAAAGGCGGGCACTTATGAAGGCGGGCGCGCGACCGCCTTCGTTTCCCTATCCGTCTTCATTTCCCTTTAATGCTAAGACTTTTGAAGGCGGACGGATGTCCGCCTTCAATATTTATTAATGGCGGGTTATGTCCGCCTTCTTTTATCATTTTTGTACTAGTGATGGTTATTTGACCCAAAAAGAATTATATAGCTTTTAATATAAAACGTTGCTTTGAAACACGTAAGAGAGTTATATATATCCAAATTAATTATTGTTTTGGAAGTATATGAATTAAAATATTTTGAAAGTACTTTATATTCAAGAATATGAATTAAAATAGATTGTTTAATAATTTAAAACCTTAATTAAATAGAAAATAGAGACAAAATGAGATTTAAACCTAACAATAAAGTAACTCATAATAGTCGGTGAATGATTGATATGCATATTTTCAGACGATGTTTGATTCATTGACCAGTTCGTTGGCACTACTGCAAAAATCATTTACCATAATTATCACACTTTTTATATTTCATTTTGTAGGAGGGAGAAAAATAGTTGTAGTAGAAAAATAATTGTGGATAAATAAAATCGGCTGGTTTAATTTCTAATTTATTTTTAAGTCATGATTGCGTTATACAAGTCTTTATTTACTTTCATGATTAGTTGCATGTTAGGAACGAATGCTAATTACACTTACATTGCTCTGCTTTTATTTGAACTCATGCGTCGCCTTGCTAACCACGCACGAGCCTTGTAATATTCCGGAAGGAAGATATGTATGTTGACCCAGTATGTTATAATAGGTTGTACGAGAACAATTGTTCGTTATTTAGGGTGTTAGGAATAACCTTACTATTACTTGCGTTGCCTAGTTCTCAAATGAAGTTTTGGTGCAGAAGCACGTTCTACACAAACCATTGAATGCAGAAACATTAATTGTATAGGAAGTTAGCCTCGCGCCTAACATTTTTTAGGATTTTATAGTGAATTTATACTCATTGTATTGAATATTTACTTTCTGAATTTACTTTATGTATTTTGAAAACCAATATCAAACTATTTTTAAAACTAAAACTTTTTCTTTATTTACTTTTGACTATCTTCTTAGAATTATAAATCTAGACATCAATCTATGTGAGATAGATAAAATATAAATACTTATCACTTACTGTACTCTCAACTACGTATACTTGCGTAATGCTGCGATTATGAACTGAGGGACTTTAATTAATAAAGTCTTGTCTTTCTACGATCTGACCATTCACCATTATACTACATGGTGTCAAGCAGTCACCTACATGTCCAGATTCGAGCGTGCCCCATTATCTTGTGCGGCAACATCTTAGCAACTACCCTTGCTCGAAATGCAGTTTTTCATGCTTGTACCGAACACATCAAAGTTGATGCTCACTTCATTCGTGATCCGGTGCTTTCTCAATGGATTGATCTTCGGCATATTCAAGCAGCTGACCAGATCGCCGACACACTCACAAAACCGCTATCCACCCATCCTTTTCTGTCAATGCGCAACAAACTCGGGTTTAAAAGCATGACTTGGCAAGTCTTCTCACTGGTCTTATTCTCAGTTGGTTTAATTTGTTGGTAGGTGAGTTAGGTAGGATAAGTCATTTCTTTTCTCTCTTCTCATTCTCCTCTATGAATAGAGCTCACGGTTGTAATCAATGCTTAAGCTATCAATACCAAAACAGCCTTCTCCTTGATATGTGATATTTCCTTTACTTAGTTTCTTTTGTTTATAAAAACTTAAGAACTTCTTTAATATACAAACTACGTATTTCTTTAAATTAGAATGTTCTATGAAACGCTAATTAATAAGGTACAATCAATATTCTTCCAAGAACTTCGACAACCTAAACGATATAATTTAACCCAAAGAATTCAGACTTACATATTATGACACTCCTAAATAAAATTCAGAATTTATCAAACGGCTCCATACATCTCGACAACTTATTCTAGAAATACCAAGGTTATATTTATTGCAATTTTCTCTTTCTTTTTCATCATCATTAACTTTCTTAAATATTTTTTTGAGCTTTTGTTTGTCCATCCAAAATCTTCATACTGTCTTATCTTAGCTCATGCTCGCACTACAACACCAAACTAGATGTTGAAAAGGAGCTACTTTTTTGCACGTTTTGAAGAAAATATTCTTCGATCTATGTCTTTAATTTTGTGTGATCAAGTTTCTAACACGCACTACAAGAAAAAGGTCTTGGTCGACGGTTTCTTACATCAGCTAAGATAAAAATACATCAGAGTTCCAAACATCGACGTTTATTCTGTCATGGGGGAAAATGTCAATTAGTCTTCGTCGGTAACTTTGGCCGACATTTTTTCGACACAGTCGATTGTTTAAAAATTGATTGACGTTTTTAATTAACATTGATTATTAATTAATTTTTGGCTGATGGTTTGCATCATCGTCGACTATAAATATTTTAGTCGACGATTTTAAAACTGCCGGCTATTATTAATATTTGGCTGACGTTTTATAAAACAAGACATAAAGTAGGTCGAGATTTTATAGAGAATAGCCTTCATCAAAATTTCTTTTCCACAGGTAGAAAAAAATTTATGCTTTCATTTCATAAGATATGTCCAAATTTTATCTTTAACACATTTAAAAGATTGCCCATTAGAGCTAGAAAAAGAAACCTAAATCCCTAAGTACTTTCCATGAACATCCATTTTGGTTCATTCAAATTTAACGTATGTAAAAATGAACCAAGTTTAGTTAACTCAAATTTAACTCAATTGATAAAAATATAAATGTTGGACTAAATTTGGTTCATTTTTGCTTCGGATTAAAAAAAAAAAAAAAAAAAAAAAACTTTTTATGAGAGGTTTGTTTAGTATGCAAATCAATTTTATCATAATTCATTTCTTGAATTTTTGTTTGATTGGTAATTTAAAAACTCACTTCTTTTCAAATTTTATCCTACATCACAAACTAAATGCTCTTAAAATTTCCTAATAGTTGTAACAAAAAGGTACATATATGTCACCTATTAGTTTTATATATGCCTCATATATAAAAATGTTACAAAAAGACAATTGGGATATTTCATATACTACTTTGCAAAATAAGTATTATATGATATGAATTTGATTTGCAATTATCTCCAACAAAAAATAATATGCAAGACAAATACTATATTTTAATCTACTTAATTCTGCGGATCATTAAGATAAATATATATATCATTCAATTAATAGATCATAAATATTTCAAATATATCAGTTTATTCACGTTCAACCAAAAAGAATTTACAAGGACTATTATTATAAATACATTAATATAAAAGAAAAGATATCATACAAAAAGATAAGACAAAGTAATTTCCAAAAAAAAAAAAAAAGACAAAGTCATTATAGTTGAGAAAGAAACAGGAAAGAGCAAAGTGGTGATGGTGATCAAAATCACATATCTTAAAACTGGTGAAGGATACCTTTGAAATATATTTGACTTTGCATAATTCTATGTACTTTGACAAAACAAAACCAATTGATCTTTCATTTTCACTTCCCTAACTCTCTATAACTCATCCACCTCTTTCTTTTTAGGGAAATTGTACTAAATAATCCAATTTTACAAAATAATTATAAATTTAGGTAAATTTGAAAAAAATTGCATCCATAATCAAATATATAGTATAAATAATACCCATCATATTGTATTATGTATTAGTTATTAAGTATAAAAATATTACTGTATACCGTATATTTGATTATGGTTGCTAAATTTTTTAAAATTTGCCTAGTGTTGTAAATATTTTATCAATTTTGTCTATTTCTACAAAAACCCCTTCTTTTTATTCAACTCACATCTTTCATGAACATCCTACCTTTAATTTCTTATTCAATCACTAAAACAAACAAAATAAAAGCCAACCAAAACAATGACTTCAACCAAGATGTAATAAATCTTTTTTCTAATTTTGATCAAGCGGCCTCTTAAGGATGGTAAAACGTGTATTATCACTCTTAATCGAAGGTCACTCAACTGACATATTGATATATTAACAACTACGAGATCTATTGTTTTAAGTCTCCAATCTTTGATCGTACTTACAAAAAAAAAAAAAAATGATTTGTGATTTTGTTTCCATAGTTAGTAGAATAACCCATAGTTGTTTATTTAAGTGCAATCATGTGGGTAATAAAGGTAACCGTCCACATGTGACGTAGATGGAACTCAGCCCACTTGGAAAGGGATATAAAGTAAAATAGCGACATTCCACAAAAACAACTTATGCTAGGTTCAAGCTTGGGGCCAACCTATATGATATTTACACCATTTTTATTCTAGGCTAGCTCATTGGTAATTTTAGTTCATGAACCCTTATTGTACTAGTGAGTTTAATAAATTGTTTTCAACTTCAATAAGTTTCTAGTTTGTTCCTAAATTTGTGTTTTACATATTTTAATTAGAATTTAAAATGTTGATAGGAACCAAAATATGTATTAATTATGAATCTCATGCTTTATGAGTGGTTTGAACCATTTTTTTAAATATATATATAAAATAAGAAGTTATTATTTTCCCCTTTATTTATTGGAAAGAACGTTGATTTCATGTTATCGAATCATATATAGCACTGAACTTAATTAAAAGTTAGAAATTTATAACATAACTTTAGAGAAAGGTTGATTGGGGATGAACTTTAAAGGAAGTGGCCGGCGGGGACAGCGGCGGCGGTGGGCCGGCCACTGCCGTTAATGGCTTCTTTTTTTACAATTGAAAATAAAAATGGGCCAATGAAACTTACTCCCAATTGTTTGGTTTTCTTTACTCATTGCATCATAATTAAATTATAATATTGTGCTTAGGACTGGATTTTTTTTCTTTTTTTTTTTGAAAATGCTTAGGACTGGATCTAGCTCGGCTAATTAATATTTTTAATTTAGCATCCTTTAAGCAATAGTTTAAGGATTATAGTAAGTTATATATGTCTCTTACAATTCTAAATAATTCTCTTTTTTTTTAATGGTCTTTGTCGTTTGGAAAATTATTTAAAAACTTTCATCTTTATTAATTTCTTCATGACTGCCAAAATGTATTTAATTATCCCAACTGGCATAAGCTTGTAATATCGGAGTCGAGGTTCAATTCATCCATCTAACATGTAGTCACTAGTAGAAATCGTGAGAACGATGATCGGCGTAGGCGGTCATCGTTTTACATTTATGACCGGCGACCGACGGTCATAAAAGATAAAATCATCGTTTTACATTTATGACTGGCGCGTGACAGCCGGTCATAGATGTACAACGAAGACCCGCAGTGAGCCGGTCATCGATGACACACGCCATGCCGATTATTGATGACTGGCGCGAGTCATCGATGACAAGTCATCGATGACCGGCTGCCAGTCATAGATGAGAGTCATCTATGACCGGCAGCCGGTCATTAATGACAGTCATCTATGACCGGCTGCCGGTCATAGATGACGCCGGTCATAGATGACAAGGATGGAATAGAATAATCTCACATAAATGTCGATGACAAGGATGGGTTTCCAGGGTTTATGATCACCATTTCTCTTACCTGATTATTTCACAGAATATTAGAAGGATTAAGCAGATAATGATGGAATAGAATAATTTCACAGAATATTAGAAGGATTAAACAAATATACTGTATATATTGGCGGAAGGAACTTAGAAGCACAAAATATATTTCACTAGAGTGTGCACTAAGTATCACCAATCCTATTTCACGTACAGGCATCATCACCCAACATTAAACACAATTCTCGACAAAAACCATTAAAGAGACCTACTAACCGTGATTCCTTGTGATCGAGAAAGCTGCAAGAATATGGTCATACTATTATAATATATGATCAGCAGAAGAACATACCTAAACCACCTCCAATCATTGAAAGATAATGTCTGGCCTTTGCAATTGCATCAGAAGGAAATAAGTTTCCCACATTAGGATCATCTAGAAGAAATGGGGCTTGGCATAGAGCAACAACCTGAAGTAGAATAATATACATTTGTTTTAATTATTAAACCAGCATTATGCAAAAAGGTTTTGGTAAATGGTAAGCAGGTTGAGCCATTTAACCTGACGAGGAAAGGTCAAAGGGTTTTGGCCCAAGGCATGAGGGTTGCCAACATTTGTAAAGATAATCTGAAAAATGGAAAAGGCATTAGGCATATGGATTAGCAAAAGCCTGGTGTGCAATGCAGTGAAAAGCAAACCTTTTTTCCTTCTTTCTGAAGCTCGGACGCTCGAAGATACAACTCTCCCCTAACAGCATATTGCACCTTCTTCACGTTCTCATTTATGGAGTCATAGTCCAATGCTTTTGAACCCATTTCCAGATACTAAAACTCTACACAAATACATTCACTTAGCATTATCACAAATCATATGCTTATGGACTCATAGTCCTCAAGATCTAGTTGTTAGAAAAACTTCATATCTTTTTCCTCAAAGTTTTTTCTTTTTTAACTGAGAAATCAAAGCTTCGCTCGACTAAAACTGGGGTAACCACGCCCCATCCATCCTTAGGTAGGGATTGAAGTACTCAGACCCAAAAAACTTGTAATCTTTAACACATTCAATATGTCTCTATTGAACTATACTAATTACTAACTATTTGAGGACATGACACACATAGATATAAAGTTATTGGCCTTAAGTATTAAACCACCACCCATTAAGAGTTTTCAAACTTTACGGAATCTTACTTTCATTTTGAGTGGGATAGACATAATCTCTAAAGATATGAATTAGAGCCAAAAAAAAAAAAAAAAACTGTTTGGTCAGAGAATGGAGAAAGTTGAGGAGAAACACATCTTTTTTCCACACCCATTATCATATATTAAACATTGAAATGATATCATGAAGGAAAAAAGAAGAAACAAAAATGGCATAAATAAGTGAGAATTACGTACTTTTTAAGAGATGGGGAGGATCAGATCATGCCAACAAAGTCCACTGGTATAGAAAGTAATCCAGAATAAGACATGGGGTTGAGAAACTTCTTCGACATGCGAGCTAAAGGAGAAATTTGGTACACAATGTAGACACTCCTATAACTACAGCTGTGTATAAAAGATCAAGAAGAAATTCTGTATAAGAAATGGAGTAATATGAAATCTGATATGAGAAAAAACTTATTTCTAGAAATAGACATAACGACGACGACGACGACGACAACAACAACAACAACAACAATAACTCTAAGTGTATTCAAAACAACAACAAGAACAACAAAAACAAGAATGCCCGAGAAACACAGTCGAAAAAGCAAAAACAAGCATATTCTCTCGAAGATCAAATCGTTACCGAGAAGTGAGTTGAACGCCGGCCGGTGGTCGGAGGGAGAATGAACGCCGGCGGTCTACGAGGTCGGAGGTTGGAGGTCGCGGTGGTCGAAGGTTGAAGAGGTCGGAGGTCAGAGCGTCGGAGTTTAGGGTTCGAGAAATTGCGTGAATGAGGGAGGGAAAAACGAAAGATTTAATTTTAATTGGTCATTTATGATCGGCGACCGGTCATAATAGACATTTCTCATCTATGACCGGCAGCCGGTCATAATTGAGAGGTCTATTATGACCGGCTGCCGGTCATAGATGACAGTTTATGACTGTTTCTCATCTTTGACCAGCAGCCGGTCATAAATGAGGATTGTCTTTTATGACCGGCAGTCGGTCATAAATGACCTTCAATGACTGTTTGTTTGTCTATTATGACCGGCTGCCGGTCATAGTTTTGCCAGTCACCAATGCACATTGGTGACTGGCCAAAGGTTTGCCGATCACATTTCTTCATGTCGGTCATAAATGCCTCCGTGTTTTTTTAAAAAAAATTCCTAGCCGGTCATAATTGTCCCAATTTGTACTAGTGTTCCATTAACCATGCTCAAATATATATAGTATTAATTCCAATAGATCTCCTAACAAAATCGTGGATATCTAACAAATATATTGTAAAAATATTTAATAATATTGAAATGCTAAATCTAACTCATACTAGAGAATTATTTAACCATATTTATTCTTAACAATTAATTAGATTTTCTATCTTTTACTATTTAATATTACTTTAGGCTTCAAATAAAGCACAATATATAGCCTCCACCAAACTCTTTTCTTTTTCCTTAAATGAATACTTCTTTTTTTCATTAATGTCTTCCCTAAAAATTCTCACAAACTAGTGTTCTCTACCACAATACACTCATAACTCATCTATATAACCTGAAAAAAAAAAAAACACTCACAATATCTTTATCTAAACAATATTTTATTTTCACCAAACCTTCCATAACCACTCAATACTTTTCTTTACCACTACTTTTATTTTCAAATCCCCTATTCAAAGACAAACTTGATGTTTTATTCAATTGGATATCTAATTAAACATCGCAATTCGGTCTCTATATGGTTGATAAGTTTAATTTTGATTTGGTCAATAATGTAGCAAAATATTATATATTTCTTTCGAATCAAATTGATACCCACCATGTTGATAAATGAAAAGAACCAATCCAAAACCAAGGGCTTAATTAATTAATTAAAATTGTATGGTGGAGTAATAGGAATATAAACATAGCACTCTAGTGAGAGAGTACAAAACAATATACCACTTTTTTTAGTTTGTAATCCCTTTTCCTAAATTTTCCACCACATAAAATGACATGAAAAACTATTCCCCTCTCTAGCCACCTACAGACAACACTAAAAACCAAACCAAAAAAAAAAAAAAAAAAAAAAAAAAAAGTTTGAACATCAATTAGCTTAGAGATTTACCCTTTTTACCATGAGAGTAAAAAATTAAAGTGGTTGTAGGGGTCAAAACGTTGGGCTATATAAGGAGTGGAAAGTGAAGCAAATAAAATGCAAGGAATTTTGGTGGGTTGAGAAATTATCGACGATGAAAACGTTGGGAGAGTTGCAGAGATCGTCCGAAGAAGAAGTTAAGGGCAGCGGTGGTGGCAGCGGCGGCGACGACGATGAGAAATGGGTGGCTGATTCTTCAGTTGATTACAAAGGGAGAGTTCCTCTTAGAGCTTCCACCGGTGCTTGGAAAGCCTCTCTTTTTATTATTGGTAACGCTATTTCATCAAATTTCTTTTCGAGTTATAATCAGATGAGAGATTCGAACCCGTAACTTCTTGGTTATGAGTATACACAGATGTCGTTGACCTCTTATTTACCATTCATCCATTATTTCCCTTTTCTTTTCAACTTTTCTTTTCAATTATTTCCCTTTTCTTTTCAACTTTACTTTGAAACTTCAATTATGGACTATGGTATACATGATTAAATCATTTTTTTCTGCTTGTTTCTCAATGGGTATAAAAGTTTCTTCCAAATAATTTCAAAATTGAGTTTTCTTAACTTCTTATAATATTTAGTTTTTATTTTTATTTTTATGCAAAAAATGTGTTGGGCTAAATATTTTTTTATTGAGAAATTGTAATTAATGGTCTATTAAACAAAATAATTATAAATGCCGTCAAACTTATTCATGACTGACTGTGATTGCTAATTATTATTTTTTTGCCTAATTGCAAATATATTTTCCAACTTGGCCTATTCTTAAAAAAACACCCTTTTTATTTTATAAAATTTAAAAATGAAATTGAGGTGGAACCCATAAAGCCCTTTTTATTTGCCTAATTGCAAATATTTGAAGTAGAGCTTCATATTCTCTCACATGGTATCAGAGTCCATAAAGTCCAAATGGGTATTTGGTCCAATAAAATCAAATTGAGATTCGACCTAAGATTAGTGAGCTCAAAAAAGGCATCATCTTGAAGGGGCATGTTAGGATCTCATAAATGTCTCACATTGAAAAGTGGGAGAGTCCAACATGAATATAAAAGAGATATGGGTTACTCCCCTCATTGTCAATTGGTTTTGAGGTGGAACCCCATATTCTCTCATAGTTAGAGTATTAGAGCCCATTGAGCCTTAGGTTAGGATTTTGATAGTCTACTCTATATATATAGAATGTTTTAGGGTTGTGAGTGTAAGAGCTACAATGTAGCCTACATCTTCATCTTCTCCATTTTATCAATAATACATTATCTCAATCTTCTTCCATGGTTATCACATTTTCGCTATGCAAATCATGACATTAAAAAACACCCTTTTTATTTTATAATATTTAAAAAATGAAAATTGGATATTATAGATCGTGTTTGACTTATACGTAAATACTTTGACTATATTTAAAAGATTTCAAAAATTGGCTTCTTTTCAACTTGTACTATTCCCACAAAGTAGACAAATTGAAAAGTAGACAAAATGCAGTAATGGTCAACAAAAAGCATGTTTTGTGTGGGAACTCATTGATAAGCTCCACTGCCTCCACTACCATCCCCACATAGGGAAATTGTACTAGATAAACTTTAGAAAATCAAAAAATCAAAGTTTTACTTCCCTATGTTTAGGGCATCACTAATCCATCTCTAGAACGTACGTGACAATGGGATACTTCAAGAATATTTTAGTTTAAAAGCTTTCCAGCGATATTGAATTAGGGATAAAAGCATGTTTTGAAATTTTTAGCCTCAATCACTAGGCTGCTTCTGGGAGATTTTAAATAATGACATTATATTTTGATGATAAATAAAGAATAATGAAAAATTGTGGGATGGTGCAGCGATTGAGTTCGGGGAAAGGTTGAGTTATTTCGGGATCGCAACGAGTTTGATAATTTATCTGACGAAGGTGCTTCATCAAGAGCTGAAGACGGCGGCGAGGAGCGTGAATTACTGGGCCGGTGTCACCACTTTGATTCCTCTCCTCGGCGGCTTTCTCGCCGACGCTTACTTCGGCCGCTATGCCACTGTTCTCCTCTCTTCCCTTCTCTACATCTTGGTCAGTTTTTCCATCCAAATTGACATTAGTTTTGCAATCAATCGTTTCTCTTTACATTCTACGAATGTAACTCTTTTATATTTCAAATATTATAACTAGTTGTTTTTAAATTAATAATGTTCGATTTATATTTGAATGTATGATTTGATAATGAAGAAGTTTTATATTCAAATTCTTGAAATTTTTTTATTTTTAATTTGTAATACATTAAACATAAAGATAAAGACACATCTTCTAACTTTATTTCAAAAAAAAAAAAAAAACATCTTCTAACTTAATTAGCATTGGAGGAAGACTCACTAATTTTACTTTTGCTAGATAAGAAAAAATATTTGATATATAAGTTGGGAGATAATTATTTCGGTTGTATGACATCTTTTTGGTGAAACAAAAAAATAACTTAATATATAAATTAAACAGTAACTTATCAATGGTGAAGATATAAATTAAATGGTGAGAGTCATTTTCTCTAACATGCAATCTGTGAGATATTTCTTCTCTTTTTTTATGTGAGATTTTCAAAATGACACTTTTTTAGATACATTATTTATAGATTGTTTTTTAATTTATGTTTTATTTAAATATTGGATTTAGTTTAATTTCTTACATACTATCTTAGGTTAACATGGCATTGTCTCAAAATCATTTAACAATCAAATGGGTAACTCATACATTTAGATTAAGAAAAAATATAAAGTCCAAAACTTTTTAGTTTTGAAAAATGAATTAAAGTTAAGGTCAATTCAACCATATTCAAAACAAAAGGCAAACCTGCATGACACTATTGGCACTTTCCAAGAGTGCTATGTTAGGTAGCTTTTCCTTTTTCCTTTTTTTTTTTGTTACAATTTTGAGGAACTTTTTTCACTCTTTCTTTTTCTATACCAATTTTATTTTGTATTCAATTTTTTCAACTAATCATAAATTTTTTTTTTTTATCAATTTTTATAATAAATAATTATTTTTAATTAATAAACCAAAAAATAAAAATAATATAATAAGTGGACAAATATGCTACCTATCATAAAACAAAATGATAGTTTTTTTTTATTTGCTTTATATTTTTATTTATTTTCTGGTTTTTGTACATCTACACAATATTCTTTAGTTTCAAACAATCAATTGAAAATTGAAACCTATTTCAAAATCTGAAAAAACATTATTTTTCTTTAATATTTTACAAATTGATAAAATATTTACAACACCTAATCAAATTTTAAAAAATTTAGCAGCCATAATCAAATATACGGTATAAAAATATTTTTTATATTAATAACTAATATATAATAAAGTATGATGATTATTATTTATATTGTATATTTGACTATGGATGCAAATTTTTTTAAAAATCTGTAATTATTTTGTAAAATTGGACTATTCAATACAATTTTCCATTAAAGTATTTAAACGTTTTATTATTTTTGTTAAATCCATATCATTAAATAACACATGATACATAATTAATGAAATTTGAGAATGGGTATTATTTTGTATCACAGGGTTTGATTCTGTTAACCATGTCTGCGTTGGTTCCAAGTTTGAAAGCGTGTGAAAGCTCTGACCAGGTGTGCCCAGAAGCAAGGAAGACTCATGAGATCATCTTCTTCCTCGCCATTTACTTGATCTCGATAGGAACCGGCGGGCACAAGCCGTCGCTCGAGAGCTTCGGAGCGGACCAGTTCGACGACGATCATTCGGAGGAACGCACGAAAAAAATGTCTTACTTCAACTGGTGGAACTTCGGCCTCTGCTCTGGCCTCTTGTTTGGAGTTACTATCATTGTTTATATACAGGACCACGTCGGCTGGGGAGCTGCAGATTTGATTCTAACGGCGGTGATGGCGGTCTCGGTTGTTATTTTTGTCGCGGGTCGCCCGTTGTATCGCTACCGACGGGCGTCGGGAAGCCCGTTGACGCCGTTGTTGCAGGTTGTTGTGGCGGCGATTCGGAAGAGAAAGCTTCCTCTCCCTTCCAATCCTTGTCTGTTGCATGAAGTTCCAAAGACTGCAAATAATGACCATGGGAGGTTCTTGTGCCACACCCAAAAGCTCAAGTAAGCAATCAAACCAACAACAATATATATAGAAGGGATCTTTTATGGTAGCAAAATATTTCTATTTTTTTTTATAATTAATTTAAAATTTTATTCACTTTAATCAAGTGAAATCGATAGGTTGCAACCAAATGAAACTTGATATTTCAAAAATAAAAAATAAAAAAAATATCAAATGAAACTTGAAACTGATAGCAATCGAGGAAAATATATCTTTTTTGGAGTAATACTTGGATTCTTACGAGTAACAATTCCAGTTTTCCCTTTTTCTTTTTAAGTTAAAAGAAAAATGAAAATTGTGTTGCCAACCAAATAATGAAACTATGACGTCACTTAATCATTCGGTATTTGAAATCTAGTTTCAATTTAGTTTTTATATTTTAAAATTAAACACTTTTAATCTTAATAATACAGAGTTAACAAAATCATACACGAATTAAAAGTGAAAATAAAAAATTTTAATTTTGAAATTTAATGATCAAATGTAACCTCATGGTTACTAGATCGTATAAAATACCGGTACAGCTATACTACCTTTGGCATTATAACTCTATATTTAGCCTCTAATTAATATATATTTACTCCCCATTATAATCATTTGAAAATTAAAAGGAAATTTATTGTGTATATAACTTTAGGACCCTCTATTAAAATTATAGCACATTTTTATCAAAAATTTCTTTATACCAAAACTCTGAGGGATTGAACTCAATCAAACTCAATCAATAACTAGTGATTGAACTCAATCAGTTTGTTAAGTGATTGAGCTCAAGTGATTGACTTCAATCAATAACTAGTGATTGAACTCAATCACTCGATTAGTTTCAATTTTTTGTATATGTGCAACTATTTTCAGTTTTGTGTTGTAGATGCAATTTTTTAGCTAATTTTTGTTATACATGAAAAATCCCTAAATTAAAATAAATAAAATTGAAAAATGAGAACTTGGTTTGAGAGTGCAGATTTCTTGACAAAGCAGCGGTTTACGAAGACAGCGAAGGTTCGGCAGAGAAGCAAAGTCCATGGCGGCTAGCGACAGTGACAAAGGTGGAGGAAATGAAGCTAATATTGAACATGATACCCATTTGGTTCGCGACGCTGCCGTTCGGGGTCACAATAGCTCAAACCTCGACGTTCTTCATAAAACAAGCTGCAAATTTGAACCGAAAACTCGGCGAAGAGGGCTTCATCCTCCCCGCGACCACCATCTTCTGCCTCGCCGCCATCGGGATGATCGTGTCTATCACCATTTATGATAAGGTGCTCGTGCCCATGCTCCGGCGAACCACGGGCAACGAGAGAGGCATCAACATCCTTCAAAGAATTGGCATTGGAATGATCTTTGTCATTGCTACAATGATCATTGCTGCCTTGGTTGAGAATAAGAGACTCAAGGTAATATTCTATCATAAATTAAAAACTTTTTTTTTTTTTTTTTCTTTTCAAAATATAGTTTGGTTTTTAAAAATGGATAACAATGTTTACAATAGTACATTTGGCTTAAGATGTTGAGTTCAAGTTCTATTATAACCTTTGGTATGTATATTGATTCAAAAGTCATAATTTTAAATTTCAACCTCAAATATTATTATAATAATTGAAAAAAAAAGGCGAATTTGCATGTATATTACAATAAGACAAAAAAAATTACATAAATAGTAAAATAATGAAAATATTTGCAAATATAGAAAAATTAGATTTATACACTCTATTAATAGCGTTTGATAGACTCCATCAATAGTGTGTTTGATAGACTCCACCAATAGTGTCTGATAGAGTCTGTCAATACTATCTGGAAAAAAAGGTATTATATTTGCAAAATGTTACTATAATTTTAATGTGGATAGAAAATTTGGTATAGAGTTCAAATTCCAAAAAATAAAAAAAAAAAACTTTGAAACTCTACATTTCCTATGTACAATTCAAGTTTTCTGAGTTAATACCTCTGACATTGATTCTTAACTAAATTTTTCTAAATCTACCAACAAAATTCTCATACTAACATTCAAATTTCTTGGGATGTTAAATCCCATTTGAGTTTAAAAACTAAATAAACACACTAATTCAATTGGCATAAATGTGTGAAATATTAAAAGCAAAAAATACTATCCCTAAACATACACCTATTATAGAACAAAATTTGCAACTAAACCAAATTTCTCATAATGCATTACAATATTTTCTCAATTTCAAACCAGGTGGTGGCTGAAAACCCCAAAACAGGCTCCCTAACAATGTCAGTCTTCTGGTTAGCCCCACAGTTCCTTATCGTCGGATTCGGCGACGGCTTCACCATCGTCGGCCTGCAAGAGTACTTTTACGATCAAGTTCCCGATTCAATGAGAAGCCTCGGCATCGCATTTTACTTAAGCGTAATTGGTGCCGGAAGCTTTCTTAGCAGCCTTCTGATCACAGTGGTCGACGACATTACTGGCAGGATCGGCAAGAGCTGGTTCGGAAAGGACCTGAACAGCAGCCGCCTCGACAAGTTCTACTGGCTGTTGGCCGCAGTGTCAGCTGCCGATCTCTGCGTCTACGTGCTCATCGCTCGCCGCTATTCTTACAAAAACGTGCAGCGGCGTGTAGCGGTTGCCGATTGCTATGAAGATGAAGCTCGAGAAAATGTTGAGTCCATGGCTTAAATTGGGATTGGGAGGGAGGCGTTTTTGACATTGGAATATTTACTCTAGTTACTAATGGGGATTTTAGTTCCTTTGGTTTATATACGTTTTAAGTGGTAAATGGATAATTATTGTGTATTTAAAATTAGAATAGCTATTTCAATATGCGTAGCAATTTTATTAGTAATAATAAGAGCTTATCACCTATATGTAGCTTTTGAAAATGATTACTTGATGTTTTTCTTGGAAGTAGCCAAAATATAAGTACCTCATTTGAATTAAACTTAAATGAAAATTTATTATTTGTTTTAAAAGGAATTAGTGGGTGTTTTATTTAAGGAAATAATGTGATTCTAATTAGGGAAACTAATTAAGGAATTAGTAGATTATTGATTTAGCAATTAGTGGAAAAGATTTATGGTGATTGTTGGAGAGCAAATTTGTAATATGCTATAAATAGAGTGTTCATTCATTATGAATTGTAGAGAGAAAAATGTGAGAGCATTAAGTGAAAGTTGTAGAGAGAGTTTGAGAAATAAAGTAAAGTATTTTGAGAATTATTTGTTTTATTATTTTATTATTCGAATTTAGTTTCTACAAATTGGTATCAGAGCTGATGGCGAACGTGACGGGTCAAATATCGTTGCCTCGATTGATGAAGGCGAATTATGAGAATTGGAGCATTCAGATGAAAGCACTTCTAGGATCTCATGATGCATGAGAAGTGGTCGAAAAAGGTTTTGTAGAACCAGAAAATACCGCAGAGTATCGACAATTCAAACCAAAGAGTTGAAAGAGACACGTTCAAAGGATAAAACTGCATTGTACATGTTGTTCCGGGCAATTGACGAATCAGGCTTTGAGAAGATCGCGTGTGTAACTACTTCAAAAGAAGCATGAGACACCTTAGAGAAAGTGTTCAAAGGAGTCGACCGAGTGAAGTAAGTGCGTCTCCAGACTCTTCGCGGTGAATTTGAAAGCATAATGATGAAGGAGTCAGAAAGCGTATCTGACTACAACACGCGTGTGCAGACGGTGGTGAATCAACTCAATCGCTATGGTGAAAAGCTAACGGATGCGCGAATTGTTGAAAAGGTTTTGAGATCGTTGACGGATAATTTTAAGAATGTGGTATGTGCGATAGAGGAATCAAAGGATCTGGCGACGCTCATAGTGGACGAGCTTGCAGGTTCTCTAGAGACACACGAGCAGCGTAAGAATAGGAAGAAAGAGGAAACGCTAGAGCAAACACTTCAGACCAAGGCGTCAATCGAAGATGAAAAGGTACTTTTTTTCTAAACAATTTCAGAGTAGAGGTCGCGGTAGTGGAGTTTGTGGGTATGGTCGCGGTAGTGGAGTTTGTGGGTATGGTCACAATAGTCAAAGCGATAGTTATGATGCGGACATACGAGTCAAGCGAATTGGCGCTGAAGAGGACGCGGTCCAAGAAAAGGCGGTAGATCGAATCAATCAAATATTGAATGCTACAAGTGTCATAAGTATGGTCACTATGAGAGTGATTGTTATTTCAAAAAATGCTACAATTGCGGAGAAGAAGGGCATTATGCGAGAGATTGTTGTGCGGATAAAAAGGTTGAAGAAACAATCAATTTAGTAGTAGAAAAAAATGCGAATGAAGGTGTTCTTTTGATGGCGCATAAAGAAGGAAGGGACAATAATGATACTGTGTGGTATCTCGACTCGGGGGCAAGCAACCATATGTGCGGACACGAGCATTTATTCAAAGCGATGCAGAAAATTGAAGATGGTCATGTTTCTTTTGGCGGTGCGTCAAAAGTAAAGGTGAAAGACAAAGGTACGATTTCTTTTATGCAGAAGGATGGCTTGATAGGATTAGTCCAGGATGTTTATTATGTATCAGATCTCAAAACAAACATTTTGAGTTTGAGGCAACTCACAGAGAAGGGTTATTATGTACTTTTGAAAGGTCGATTGTGACTTTTGAAGGACAAGAAAGAACGTTTAATCGCTCGAGGTGAGATGGAAAGAAATTGCATGTAAAGATTAAATTTAAGAAGCGTACGAGAAAATTGTTTGCGAGTGGACGTAGAGGATAAAGCAGCGTTATGGCATTTTCGTTTTGGTCATTTGCACCATGATGGACTAAAAGAGTTAGCAAAGAAGAATATGGTGCACGGGCTACCAGAGATGGACTATGATGGAAAGTTTTGTGAAGAATGCGTGCTCAGCAAGCATGCGAGAACATCGTTTCAGAAGAAAGCAGAATATCGAGCGAAACAACCCTTTGAGACGATTCATACAAATATATGCGGATCGATTACCCCTACATCATTCGGTGGTAAAAGGTACTTCATTACTTTTATTGATGATTTCTCACGAAAGACTTGATTTTATTTTTTGAAAGAAAAGTCAGAAGCATTCGAGACATTTAGAAAATGTAAAGTGATGGTTGAAAAGGAAACTAGTAGACGGATCAAAGCTGTGCGATCTGACAGAGGTGGAGAATATATTTTGACGGCGTTTAGGAGGTATTGCGAGGAGCAAGGCATAAGACGTTTTCTAACTGCACCATACAATCCACAACAAAATGGCATGGCTGAGAGGAAAAATAGAACTATTCTTGACATGGTTCGAGCAATGCTGAAGAGTAAAAGAATGCCAAAGGAATTTTGGGTGGAAGCGGTGTAGTGTGCGGTTTATGTGCAAAATCGATGTCCACATGCGAAGCTAAATGATAAAACATCACAAGATGCATGGAGCGAACGAAAGCCGACAGTTTCACATTTCAGAGTGTTTGGTAGTGTGGCTTATGCACAGGTACCTAATCAGCCAAGAACGAAGCTTAAAGATAAGGCAAAGAAGTATGTGTTTATTGGCTATGATGGAAGAACAAAAGGGTACAAGCTATATGACCCAATAAGTATGAAGGTGATTGTGAGTCGCGATGTGCAAATAAATGAAGAAAGTGAATGGGACTGGAAGAATTCGATAGAAGCCAACATCGAAATTGGAGGATTACCAGAAGTTGTATCAACAAGTATGTCAAGAGAGTTAGAAGTTGCATCAACGAGTATGTCAAGAGAGTCTGAAGTTACTGAAGATGAAGATGAACCGCAACAACCTAGAATGCGGAGTTTGCAAGTATTGTACGATGCGACAGAAGAAGTACATCTTGTATGTCTTTGGTCAGATGCAGAAAGTATTAATTTTGAGGAAGCAGTACGAGATGAAAAGTGGCGAACTGCAATGGATGAGGAGATTAATGCGATTGAGCGCAATGATACATGGAAGCTGACAGAATTGCCGAATGCAAGTCAGCCGATTGGAAGGAAGTGGGTATTCAAGAAGAAAATGAATGCGCAAGGGAAGATAGAGCGATACAAGGCTAGACTTGTTGCAAAGGAATACAAGCAGAAAGCGGGAATAGACTATGATGAAGTCTTTGCTCCAGTTGCGAGAATAGAGATAATTCGATTATTAATTTTGCAAGCGGCACAATTTAGATGGCCGATTTATTAGATGGATGTCAAGACAACATTCTTGAACGGTATGCTTGAAGAAGAAGTGTATATTGAGCAACCACCTGGATATGTAAAAATTGGAGAAGGTTTTGAAATTGAAGTAAGCGCTTTACGGGTTGAAGCAAGCACCGTGAGCGTGGAATACTCGCATTGATACGTATTTCAAGGAGAACGAATACAAGCAGTGTCCTTACGAGCATGCGCGTTACACAAAGCAAAATGAAGGTAATGTGATATTTTTCGCTCTTTATGTTGATGATTTGATTTTCATGGGTAATAACAATGTGATGATAGAAGAGTTTAAGAGCACGATGATGCGAGAGATTGAGATGATAGATTTGGGCTCACTAAAATATTTTCTCAGTTTGGAAGTTAAACAAGAAGAGACAGAAATTTTTGTATCGCAAGAACAGTATGTGAAAGAGATTTTGAAGAAGTTCAAAATGGAAAATTGCAATCCAGTTGCAATACCAATGGAATTAGGTACGAAATTTTTAAAATTTGATGGATGAGAACGTGTAGATGCGAGTAAATTTCGAAGTTTGGTGGGAAGTCTTCGTTATTTGACATGCACGAGGCCAGACATCGCATTTAGTGTTGACATTGTGAGTCGCTTTATGGATGAGCCAGTTTATACGCATTGGAAGACGTTGAGGCGAATTTTTTGATACATCCAATGAATAATATCACTTGGGATTTTTTATTCGAAAGAGGAAGAGTACAAGTTGAGTGTATACTTAGACAGAGATTGGTGCAGAGACATAGACGATCGAAAAAGCATTTCGGGATACGTATTTTTTTATGGGCAACACAACTTTTACTTGGTTGTCAAAGAAACAACCGATCGTAACGCTATCGACATGAGAAGCTGAATATGTTGCGGCTCCTTGGTGCGTTTGTCATGCGATATGTGTGAGAAATTTGTTGAGCAAGATGGAGTTAAAGAAAATTGGTGCGACAGTTATACAAGTAGACAACAGATCATCAATTGAATTAGCAAAGAATCCAGTGAATCATGAAAGGAGCAAACATACTGATGTTCATTTTTATTTTATCCGAGATCAAGAGAAGGAATGAAGCGTGGAATTGAAGCATGTAGCAAGTCAAGATTAAGTTGCGGATATTTTTACAAAGCCGTTGCCGAAAGTATTGTTCGAGAAATTCAAGAAGATGATTTGCATGGTGGATGGCTGAAGCATTTAAGTTTAATGAGGAGTTTTGTTGGATTAAACTTAAATGGAAATTTATTATTTGTTTTAAAAGAAATTAGTGGATGTTTTATTTAAGGAAATAATGTGATTCTAATTATGGAGACTAATTAAGGAATTAGTACATTATTGATTTAGCAATTAGTGGAAAAGATTTATGGTGATTGTCTTAGAGAGCAAGTTTGTAATAGGCTATAAATAGAGTGTTCCTTCATTATGAATTGTAGAGAGAAAGATGTGAGAGCATGAAGTGAAAGTTGTAGAGAGAGTTTGAGAAATAAAGTAAAGTATTTGGAGAATTATTTGTTTTATTATTTTATTATTCGAAATTAGTTTCTACAATTACAAGCGATACAGGCAGCACAACTAAAGGAAACAACACTCACTCTAGCCGACCATAATATCATTAGAGATATTATGAAATCTATGAAGCATAGACACAGATACGAGACACAAATACTGACATGTCAGGACACGACGATACGCCATTTTCTAAAAAGTTAAGACATGGATACGTTAGAATACATTAATTTTGTTTGTTTTTTTTTATAGTAAATATGCAAATTAAGCATAAAATACTAAATTTACTCTACTAGAAAGCATATAATATTAAGTTGATTACAATGGACGTTGGTTAGGCATGCATGTCACGTGGGAGGTGGCAACAAACAAGGTATTTTAAAAGATGAAGATATATATTTTTTTCATAAAGAATAGGGAAATTTGATTGGTTTTATTGTGATAAATGAGAGAGGCGACTTTTTTTTTTTTCCTTTTCTTTTACTTTTTTATAATTTAGTTAACTATAACATTAATTAGGTTTGGGCTTTTAACATTTGGGTTCAAAGACAAAACATGTTTATAAAAATTAAGGACACGTAAATTGACGTGTTGGACATGTGTTCGAGAAAGTGTCTTGAAGAATGCGTGTCAGAAACATGTCCGACATGAATTCTTTCTCTATTTTGAAGTGTTTGTGCTTCATAGAATGAAATAACATCTAGACAATCTAATGAGACTAAGATAAGATGAAAAATCACGTACCCCTAAATAAGAGCGTGTAGCCCTTCATCAATCGTAGAGCTTCTAGACTCTTGACTGATCTGAAACTAGAAAAAATAGACAAGTTTATAGCTCTAAGATGTCTCATATGACCTCGAACAACCTAGCATAAGTTCCATTTCTTCTCCTCAGGAAATATAGATGCATTAGAGTACTTTAGCTTCCACATGCCCTCTAAGGAAGCTCTGTATTGTTGCTCGAAAGCCTAATCTTTTGATACTGGAATCTCCACTATGATGGATGCATGGAGCCTTAGAATTTGATTTATAGCTCGCCAAGTCCTTGCCGGTCTTACTTTGATATCCAAAATCACATTCTAAGACTCCATCCTAGTTGGATATTCTTTTACATCATTTTTTAAGAAATGAGTTTAGGGTATTCTTATTATCCTTTTGGTGTTGTTTGGGTCATAAGTTTATGAGTTAAGGATCAACTCTAAGTTTTAATTTCACTGTTTTGACTGTTAGGATCATTTGGTTGACTCGTTCAAGATTTTCTAGGCACATTTATCGAGGAGTTATGTATCTTCAAATGAGGAGTTATGTATCTTCAAAAGTAAGAATTCTTACTTAGGATTGTGTGGTTCATATTACTATGTTAGCTTAGAATTTGTCTTGTAATTGCTGAAATTGTTTGTTGGTGTTTGATTAAGAAGCAAGGTGATTGTTAGGACAACTTGAGCATGTAGTCAGCTACTTAATGTTTTATAAGTTGTTCTATTATTGTTGCACTGATAAATGTTAATTATGAGATGTTTATCGTATTTTTTACTTGTTGATCCTTATTATAAGTTGTTCATTGTTTAATGATTTATTTAAATGTTGATTATAAGTTGTTTATCTGACTAATCATGATATTATAATTTGTATGCTATCTTGAATACATGTTGTATGTATTACTGAATTTCTCACGTATTGATTATTGTTTAATATTATATGTTGAGCATGTAGTTAAGATGTTATATTGTATGTTTATCTTGGTTGCTGACTGACGCTACTTAACCTTGGTTATGTATACTATTATGATGATTATTTTAGACTTGAGATGCTACTTCTAACAAATAACAATTAAATTGCAGGTATTACGCAAGTATAGGCAGTCGAATTGCAGCATGTGATAAGTATTTATTTATATCGTTCTCCACATGGATTGATGTATAAAATTAATTTTACTAATCTAAGAGTCGTGCAAGAAATGTAAATAAAAGGGAGTTGATGATTGTTGGCATTTTTCAAGACTCTATTAAATAACAAGTAAATAATGATTGATAAAATGCAGATGCAGAATATGTTAAGCGTGCGATAGTGGTAAATTCTATTTCATGATTTCTTAACTAAAAATTGCTTTCGCACTTAACTCTGAGCAACGCATGCGGGGTTATTCCTATCACCTTGACACTAATGCAAGAAAACTCGCATCAAACCTATCATAGCATACTAGATCATTCATAAATCCCTCTTTCGAGTTCAAAGATGGTTAGCATACATGGGTAGCTAAAAACGCAAAAAAATGTAAATGTAAAATCACGTTTACCTGCAATCCTAACATGCATTCTACTTACAAATCTTAATGACCAATTAGGTTAACATAGAAATGAGTAACCATTGATAACACCATTGTATAAATGCCATATTAAAATATTTACTACAATTCTACACACTACTCCTAATGAACAAATAAAGCTAATGAATTGGTGTTGCTATTTGAGATGTGTAGACTCCTTGTCATCAGATCCCTACGAACACCACCAGTTACGTTATGCACAGTTTTCTACCCACGCGATTCAGCTTCTGGCCAACCTACCGGTTCTGGTCTTATGACCAACTCCGCCACCAACTCCCCAAATACAATATCTTTCCTTCTTTATATATAAATGATTTACTTTGGTAGCAAGTTCGGATGAGCTAGAAAATCTTCATTAATGCTGAAATTTCTTGACTATCGTTGGGATTGATTGCTTTATTGATTTATATTTCTTTTTCTTATTGACATGATTATTTGATGCGACTGCTATGAATGCATGCTTGTTTTTTATTTTTTTCGTTCGCATCAAGTTCGTTCACCAAACGTCCTATTTTTCGCGCTTCTGCATCAATTTGAACAATTTATTTGTTCTTTTGCACTATAAAACCCAATGTTATGCTCTTCGCATGCCATGAATACATGTACTACAATAATGTTCTTCACTGTCTCCGATCGTAAAATAAATGAAAATTAAAGTAGCTTAATTTATGCTCTATTTGAGAGCTATCAAACCCCCAAACTTGAATCATTGTTTGTCCCAAGCAATACACGATCTATTTGATGAACACTTTAGTTCTTTTAAGTCAGCTTTTCTTTTTAAGTTCGACTAGCAGGTCTTATCGCATTTTCATAATCTCAGCTGCATACTTCCTTATCCTTTCAGTTTCAAACTTTCCCACATATTCAAGTTCGCTTTAAAATCCTCCTTATTGTGACTTACAAATTTTTCTTTATTACAAGTATTTCTTATTACTCAATTAATTGTACTCAACTACTTCCACAACTAAGCTTGGCTAACACATTCTGCCAAGGTCACTATTTAGGTTCCTAGATCCCTCATATTCTGTTTTTGCTTTACGCATTCCTTTCGAGTTGCACCCATATATACAATTTCATAGTTCTTATGATGATTCACTTGGGCGTAAAGCAATTCATCTAAGCAAAAGAATTTAAAGCTGACACTTTTGGTAGACAACGGAGTACTCTAAGAATTCCTACTGCTATTCGCTTTTTTGCCTTTATTTTGCCCAGAATGTGCTGATCTTTATATTCCTTTTTTTTTTTTTTTTAATTGTTATGTTTCAATTTTTTTCCTCTTAGCAACACTCCACGGACATGTCGTCACCCCCAAACTTAAAGTTTTTATTGTCCGCAATGAAGGTGAGGGTTTAGTTCCCCCTACTTAATTATTTCTATCATTGAAATATTCTTTAAGCTCTAAGACTTCCTTATAAATTTTTGGTTTTTTATGTTATGCATGATAAGGACTACTTTGTTGCTAGGTTTGAATATAGGGGAATTTAAGAGAATTCTTCTACGAAAAATAAAATTTTCATACCAAAATATAAAAATTGCGATAATAATATTAGTGCTAACCAAAAGAAAACAACTGACTTCCTATGATATTAATAAAGTAAGAACAAAATTCATCATAATCATGCATTATAACATAAATGCTAAAATGTTGAAAACAAATGTGTGACTTGATAAAATTGAAATGCATGCTACGATAAAAAGTAAATAGATGCTAAAAATATTTGAGAGAGCGAGACTTCCATCTAATTGTTTGCATAGGCATCCGGGTTATCTTCGTTAAATTCCGCATCAATCACGTGCTTCGGGACTTCTAGCTAATTAGAACAATTTCATCGCAAGGTTTTGTTTGGACTCCTTGATCAACGCACAGTTTCTTTATAGAAAATGGGAGGTACATCACATCCATCATCGTCCTTTCATATTGCAAAATCTTGTAGTCTGTTGCTTCGTTTGTTCTAGCACTTCTCCATCTTCGCTTGGTTCGTATTGGTCTGGATCCTCTTCTATCGACTCTTCACGTTTGTCCATAGGCTCTTTCTTGATTGTCCTTTCTGCCCTTTATCGCCTGCTTCTGAAACAAGTGTTCGAGTGAGGCATGCTTCTGAAATGGTTGCCTAGAGTAGTTTTTGTGCGCTCAAACATAAATCGAGTGGATCCATGGTTGGGCTTTACGATTTAGTCAAGTGTAATTCAGAAGGATTTCTAGTTTGAGTTAAGGTGTGCTAAGTATAATTCAAAAAATAACTACCAAAGAGACTCGCATGTGGTACTAATTTGTTCGAAGAGATGATTGTTGGGAATACAAACATCTCTATTGGTATGAGATCTTTTGGCTGAAATCAAAAGCAAAGTCATGAGGGTTTATGTCCAAAGTGAACAATATCATACCAATGTAGAGTTCTAGATATGTTTGTCGTCCCTTAACAATTACACTTTGTAGTAACAAATTTTTTAAAGCATCTTCCAAGCCCTTGTCTTGAACTTGTTAGGAAACTTGGTCTTCAGACCTTCCAGATGTTATTCAAGTGGGAGACACTCAAGGCAGAACCCTTTCTTAGGCTCATTGGAAATTACTAGAATTTTTATCTATATGCATGAAAAATTCCTGAATTGATGATAATCAATCATTATAATGAGTGAATAGAAAATATACAAAGTGTGAAAAAAAAAAAAAAAAAAAAAACTGGGCTTGGGCTGCTATTGTCACATTTGGAGGCCCAATAAGAATTGTCAATAATATAACAGTAATCCATGTCAATAAATGTGAAAACTAAAATGTCGCTTTGATTCCAACCTGTAAAACAAAAAATACACAAATAGAACAATCTTGCTAGATTTTCTCTATCAAGATTGGAG
>JBBMEF010004366.1:0-25945 GCA_037832685.1 Sicyos baderoa | reverse complement strand
TTAAATATAATTAGAAAGTACGAAATATATAATCCGAATTTTCTGTCAAAAAAATATTTTTCTTTTGAAAAAAGGCAGGCAATCTTTACACTTTTTTAATAATATATACTTTTCACCGTCTTTAATATATGAAGTGACATATTCCAGTACGAAGGAGGTGTGAAGACTCCAAATTTAATTTTCATATGTAAAGAAAAGGTAGCGCGCAAAATATATATTGACGCAAACAACGTGAAAAGAAAAGATGGCCCATATATATATTGGCAATTAAATTAATAAATAGTAGATACTTCTTATTTATATACAAATGAACGTAAAAGTAATTAAGAATTACACAAAATTAATCTAATTACTTAGGTCCCGTTTGATAATTATTTGGTTTCTTGTTTTGTGTTTTTCAAATTTAAGCCTATTTTCTCTCAAATTTCCTAAAATTTGTTTCATCTTTTCTATCTTGTATACATCTTTCCTTAAGAAAGTAAGGGAAGGCCAACTAACTTTTAAAAACAAAAAAAAATAGCTTCCCAAAGTTTGTTTTTTTTTTTAAAAAAGTTGGTTAGTATTCTCCTACTTTCTTAAAGAAAGATGGATAAATGGTGGGGAGAATGGAACACATCGTAGGAATTTTGAGAGAAAATAGGCTTAAATTTAAAAAACAAAAAACAAGAAACCAAATGGTTATCAAACGGGGCCTAAGATTCCGATGATCATTTGAATTTTTAATTTAGATTTTTAAAATTTAAACATTTTCTTTTTCAGAATGTCTACAATATATTTATATTTTCTTAAAAAATTAGGTGAATATTAACTAATTTCTAAAACAAAAACAAACATTTTGAAGTTATTATTATTATTATTTTAAATTTTGGCTTAATTTATATAGATGAAGGTGAAAGGTATTTTTTATAAGTTTAAATTTCGAAAACATATGATAAAATATTTGTTATAGATTTAAAATTTAAAAACAAAAAATCAAATAGTTATTAAACGGAGTCTTAATTCTTGACTTCAATCAATTACATAATAAAAATGATATTTTATTATAAACTTATCAATTTTTACATTCAATAAACCTTTCAATCCCACTCCATTTCAACCACTCCATTTTCCTTTTACATCAAAGAGAGTATATAGTGTATTTTGAGTTGTTAGTACTTTTGGAGCCATTCAAATTTCGGATTACTCAATTCGTCAATTCAATCGATTTTAACGATTTGTTAACTCATTTAATTTTATATTAGAGAAACCAAACTCAACATTATTAATATATTTTCAAAAAAAATGAGGAAAAACCGCATGATATTAAACTTAAGAAATTTTGTACTGTATAATAAGTTTTCTACTCTACATTAGAATTATAGCAATTTTTTTAAAATATTGTAAATATAACAATTTTTTTTTGATAGACTCTATCAGACACTATTGATGGAGTCTATAAATTTGATTTTGTTATATTTGCGAAATTTTTCAAAAAGTTGCTATTTATGCAATTTTTTTGTTGTCTTATTGTAATATACATGTAAATTCCCCTAAACTTAAACGCAAAATGCTCATATTTTATACATATTTCTTACTTTCATGCTAAAAACATTTTTTTTTTGATATCCGTATACCGCCGCGAGTTTGAACCCAAAACCTTATGCACCCTTCTTTAACCAATTGAACTACCACAAGATACTAAAAACATATCTTATTGATTAATCTAATATATATATAATATTATTTTAGTTTTAATTAAGTTTTGTTAGGTCGAATGAACAATAATTTAATGTCCCCGATAATCCACTAAACTTATAACAAAATTATAACACAACCCAAAGAAAATTATAATCAAACTATTTGAGTTAACGTACTGATTTTTCTTTTATCTTTCTTTTTTTTTTTTTTTGAAAAAATACTGATTTTTCTTTTTGTGTGTACACATAACATAATAGAGAGGATGGGGAAATCGTGCAATTTCTAAAACTCAAGGGACACTTCCATGAAAAAATGAAACAAAGAGGGGCAGTTACGAAATTAAGCAATAAATAAAGACACGTATTGGTCTATCGAGCATATAAGTAACCAATACGAAGGGTGGTTTAAGCAATCGTCACAAACTCACAGAACAAATTCCATTACCAGTTTGAGCTTCTGCAATAATGGCTACCACTCCTGGAATCCTCACCGATTGGCCATGGACGCCTCTCGGAAGCTTCAAGGTACCTTCCATGGCCGCTTTCTATTTCATTTCCGCCGCATTTTGTACTTTCATTTCCCGTCTTTCATGGCGATTTCATCGCAGAATTTTTCTCTATTTTGATCGCATCTCTTGTCCGCAATCTGTTTGTGAAAATGTCACACAGATGATCGTATATAGATGAACACTGAACTGAACTTCTGTTTTATGTGTTTTTAGCGCTATTAATTTCTTGTTTTCGAGGTTTTTCGATTTGTTCTTTCATGGCGAATTTATCGCAGAATGTTTCTCTGCTTTGATCGTATCTCTTGTCCGTAATCTGTTCGTGAAAATGTCGCACAGATGATCGTATATATTCCACTGAACTTCTGATGATCGATGATGTACTTTAGCCCTAAACTGTAGTTAATTTCTTGTTTTCGAGGTTTTTCGTTTTGTTCTTTCATGGCGATTTTGTCGCAGAATGTTTCTGATTCGATCGCATCTCTTTTCCGCCATCTGTTTGTGAAAATGTCATATACATTATTGTATATTTTCCGCTGAAATGAAGTAATACCGATGATCGAGACTTATCGACGATCGATGATGTAAACTGTAGTTATTTCTTGTTTTCGAGGTTCTGCGATTTGTTCTTTCATGACGATTTTATTGCAGAATGTTTGTCTGCTTTGATCGCATCTCTTGTCCGCCATCTGTTTGTAAAAATGGCACATAGATTATTGGATATATTCTGCTGAAATGAACTAATACCGATGATCGAGACTTAGCGACGATCGATGATCTACTTTTAGCCATAATCTGTAGTTAATTTGTTGTTTTCGATATGAATTGTAACGAGAAATTACTAGCATTCTGAATGTGTTTGCGAGTACTGTGTATTTGAATCGAAATAATGTAGAACAATTATTGGTTGCAGTATGTGATTTTGGCACCTGGATTTATCTATAGCATCTACCAGTTCGTTGTAAAGGATGAAACAGAGAGAAATGCAACCAGTCTTGTTATCATACCGCTTCTTTTGTGGAGGATGCTTCACAATCAGATATGGATATCCATTTCTCGCCATCGAGCCGCGAAAGGCAATGCTCGGATCGTGGACAAGGGCATCGAGTTCGATCAAGTTGATCGAGAACGAAACTGGTTAGTATTTCCATTCCCTAGCTTCCTAACATTCATGAACGAAATTGGTTAATTTGGTTTTGGTTTTGATTTTTGTTGGTGTTAATTTGTGGATAGGGATGATCAAATTTTGTTGAATGGTGTATTGTTTTACTTGGTCTCTCATTTGACGATGAAAGCTTGGAATCTTCCTCTATGGAGGACAGATGGAGTGGTTACTGCATTTCTGCTACACGCAGGTCCAGTGGAGTTTCTGTATTACTGGCTTCACAGAGCTCTGCACCATCATTATCTCTATTCTCGCTACCATTCCCACCACCATTCCTCCATTGTTACAGAGCCAATCACTTGTAAGCCATTGTTCTCTTCTTTTCAACTTCGTTTTTATTTGCTATTTGCTATTTGCGGCCTATCATACATCAGTCTATTGTCATGAGACATACTATCTAGTCTATTGTCACGGGACATACTGTCTTCCCCTCCTATATTTGAATGCCAAAGAAAGTCGTAATAAATTAATTTCGAAATAGGTGACTACTATGAATTGAACCCAATAACTTATACACTCAAAATCTTTTTCGACCAATTAAATCACCATATTTTAGATTCAATAGACATCTAAGATTTAATTTATTGATTGTTTGTTATAGATTCAATAGACCCATATATGTTCAAAAAAAAGAAAAGACCCGTATAATCTTTACACGTCAAGAATAGTCCAAATGAACATTCCAAATGAACATAAACTCTATTGAGGATTTGAGACCAAAAAAGTGAAGATAAATGAATTTCCTAGAAGTCGTTTGATAATCATTTTGTTTTTAGTTTTTAGTTTCTAAAATTTAAGCCTATAACAATTATTTTATTATAGATTTTTTTTTACTTTGATATCTACATTTTCTCTACATTTTAAAAAATCAAACCAAAATTTGAGAACAAAAAAGGTCATTTCTAAAAACTTGTTTTTGATTTTTGAAATTTGCTTAGTATTCACCTATTCTTTTTTTTAAAAAAAATGAATACATCATAAAAAATATAGAATATATTAAAAAAAATTTAAGTAAAAATAAACTTAAATTTTAAAAATGAAAAACAAAAAATCAAATGATTATCATGAAATGAACTTTATTAATTAGTTTTTGGCATAAATGCCTCATTTTGTAATAAACTTCGAAAACGCATAGATATGTTGAAATTTTAGAAACAAATCGAAATATGAATATTAAAATTAAATACACGGTGGCATATTCTTTTGAAATAGTCTGAATGTCTGATGATTTGTTGTGGGGATTGGAAATGTGGCAGCTGTGATTCATCCATTTGCAGAGCACGTGGCGTATTTCCTGCTCTTCGCGATTCCAATGTTGACGGTTTTGTTCAGCGGAACGGCTTCTTTAGCGGTGTACGTGTTGTACCTTTCGTACATTGATTTCATGAACAACATGGGGCACTGCAACTTTGAGATCGTCCCCAATCGCCTCTTTGATCTCTTTCCACCTCTCAAATACCTTCTCTACACTCCATCGTAAGTCTCTCTTTAATGCTATTACTATTGTTTATTTTGTTCAAATAACCTTTTCATCCATATTGTGCATAAACATTTTTTATAGCTTATTATTATTTTTTATTTTTTGAGAACTATAGATTATTAATTAATCTAACACATATATATATATAAATAATATACTATCACTAGTTTGAGTTTGGTTGAACTAGTCTTAAAATTTTCAATTTGAAAGAAATCTCAATCCAACAAAAAAACTATAAAATCATACATCTTAACTCAAAGAAAATTATAATCCAACCCATCAATTTGTATTTATAGTGATCATTTACATATGAATTAATTTCTTACGAAATTTCTTGACATTCAAATGACGTAGGGTCAAGCAATATGTCTTGTGACATTAGTCGTTGTATGCGAAAACTAACCCAGACAGTCATATATTATATATATATAAACAGTTTGTTTCATGGGCCCGAAAAATGTCACAACAATACATACTGTCTAATCCTATGATATTTGAAAGACAAAAAAATTCGAAGAAATTAATTCTTAAGTAGAGGGCTACCATAAATTAAACTCATCTTTTTATGCAACAAAACTCTATTTTACTATTTGAACTATTACATGAGGGTTCATTTTCTTTACCAAATTATTTTCTTAACCTCATAGATAATAATTATTTTCAATAACCATTCTCCTACTTCTTGTCCTACTTTGTCTCAAACACTCATTTAGTGTTCCGTCATGCATTTGGTCACTTTTAATAAATAATACCTTAATACATTAAATATCGTATTTGATCTCGAATAATATTGACATGGACGTGACATTTACTATAAATTAGTTTTTGAGTCAAAGTAGGACATGTATGGAAGTAGGAGAAACGGGGCATGTATGGAAGAGGAATACAATAATAGTGGGGAATAAACCTACTAAAATAATTTACAAAATGAGGAATGAATAATAATTACAAGTAAGATAATATTGATTACAAGATAAATAAATTATAGATTACTTCAAAAAAAAATAAAATAAAAATGAAAATAAATTATAAGTCATTCTCAATTATTTAATTATTTTTTTTTTCCCTTAAATCCTCATTTGGGGCGTTTGGATAGAGGGGTTTCTCAACAACTACACTCTTAGGGCATGTTTGCCTCATGGACAAATGAAAGAGTTGACTTGGCTTGGTTTCTATTCCATGTTTGTCCCATGCACTTCTATAAGTCCATCAAATTTCTACCTAACTCCACGCGTGGGCCCCACATTTTTATTTAAATATTAAAATATTAAAAAACTACTCAATATTTATTTTTTTATTTAAATAAAAACTCCAACAATTCACTTTCTATCCCATCAAACATAACTTTATTATTAAAAAATTATTAAATATCCATTTTTTATTTAAATAAAAACTTCAACCATTCTCTTTCTATCACATCAAACATAACTTTATCTTTTCTTTCCTTTCCCCCAAACATAAACTTATTTCACTTGTCTTCTTTCTCATCCCAACTCAACTCAACCCAACCCATCTTATCAAAGCCAAACATGCCCTTAACTTTTTATCTAAACAATCATTTAAAGTCACAATTAACTACTCTCTTAAACTTTTTATCGAAACAAGTACTTTCTAACACAATTGCTCATAATTCTTCTAATACAATTACTCTTTAACTTTTATCTAAATAAACGTACATAGCCAAACAGAGCTGAGTTTAAGAGGTGGCAAGAGTAAATGTTATAATTAAAAAGATAACCAAGAAATTACCATGGACGAAAAAAAAGGAAGAGTAAAACGACAGTTCCATGGAAGGTGTTGGAACGCAATAAATGGAGACAGTGGAATCCGACATGTCATCAATGAGCTCCCAAATATTTCTCTGCTTCTATTTTGTTTTTGCCTCTCTTTTATTATGGGCGGTGGTTAATAATAAAAATAATATTAGGTGTAAAAGGAGCCTACCAATTAATACGACCACGTGGATGAAGAATCGCGATTGGCTCCTATTTGAGAATTCCAAGAAACTACTTTTTGGTTCACACCCCTATATCGTTAGGGGATATTTGTTATGTGCAGCTCGTTTTAGTACGATTAGTATTATTATATGCAGCTGTTGCATCATCCTCCACCCTGTGTCGCATTATTCGTGGTTGAAATTTGTGACTGCTCGGACTAGTTTTTTGCGTATCTTAACTATTGTTATAGGATATATCGCCTAACCCTATAACATTTGGATACCAAGAATTTGTAGAAAATTAATTTCTATGTAGGTGATCACCATGGAGTTTAAATATCTATCACCTTATGTACCCCGAGACCCCATTTGACGCCACCTCATGATATTAATTTATTCATTCATTTTTATTTTCCAAACTTTCATTTTAAAAAAAACTTTTTTTTTTGACATATATATATATACTTAATATCATACTCATTTACTTAATATCATACTTTTCTTTTTTTTTTTTTGTAACTTTGACAAATTTTTAAAAATATTTGATGCATGACAAATAATTCAAACTTTAATGATTTTCAATTAATTTGACTTGATTTTTAAAAAAACAAAAATTATAGTTTTCTACCTTTTGCATCAAATTTAGTCATGTTTTTTAAATATTAGTGTTATCTATGTAAGGTTCGTAGTCTATCTCTCTCAAAACACAGTAAAAAAAGAAAAAAAAAAAAAAAAAAAAAAAGCAAGTTCAGCCACGGTTATTCGTCTTTTAATTATTTTCCACAAAAATTGAATATATTTTGAAATATAAATCTAATTTACTGACAAAATTTATATTAAAACTTTGTTATATAAATTAATGAAAATGAAAAAAAAAAAAGAAAACAAAACAAAAATATTGTATGTATGTTTAAATATTAAAATAAAATGTTTGATAGGGAGGAGTGTTTTTTTTTTTTAGATCAGATAGGTAGGAGAGTTAAGTATTAAATAAGATTTAAACATTAAATTTTTTTCCCTAGGAAATGTAAACCGATTTTTATTTGTTATTTTTAAATTTTATTTTTGGTTAGAAGAAATTCAGTAATTTAAATTCAATTTTCATTATTTTTGTAAAAATTGAGTTTAAATTTTATACATGTGCAGAACTTGTATATTTTTGTGATTTAAAAAAATATAAAAAATATAATATTTTGTTCACAAAACTAAAACATTATTTGTTTTAACATCTCGACAGTTTTACTTTTTATCACACATTAAAAAACCAAGTACACTGATACTTACAACTTAGCTACTTTTTTTAATTTGGTTTTCTTATTCATGTTTTTAGTCGAACAATATCTTTAAGTTATTTTGAAGGGATTAATAATGGTGATAAAATGACGGTTTTGTGTTACAATGATACAGGTTTCATTCGCTGCATCACACCCAATTCCGAACCAACTACTCGTTGTTCATGCCCTTCTATGATTACATCTACGCCACGATGGACAAATCTTCTGATTCTCTGCACCAACAATCCCTCATGAGAGATGAAGAAGTTGCTGACGTGGTTCATCTGACGCATCTCACAACCCCCGAGTCCATCTACCATCTGCGGCTAGGATTTGCCGAGTTGGCATCCAGGCCCCACACCTCCACGTGGTATCTACGCTTCCTCTCTCCCTTCACCATGGGGTCCACGCTGCTGACCTGGCTTTATGGCCGCACATTCGTTCTTGAGAGGAACCGGTTTGAAAACCTCAAGATGCAAACATGGGCCATCCCCAAGTTTAATGTTCAGGTAACTGTCTTTTAATAATGTTTCTCTATGCTGTCCATATACCACTGGTCACACAAGTTTCTAGGACCACTTAGTTTAGTACATATATTCCCCATTCATTCACAATAATTTCCTTTTATTCATGAATAATTTAATGTTATTGGTCTCCTCAATGAATGGGTTTTTCTTGATGAGTTTGGAGTGCATAAGGTGATGTATTCAATTCATGGTAGTCACCTATCTATAAATTAACTTTTTACAGGTTTCTTGACATCTAAATATTGTAGGATCAGACGGTATTTCTCGTGATATTAGTCGAGGTGCACGAAAGTTGACCCAGACAGGCACGGATAAAAAAAGAAAAAAAAAAAAAGGAAAAGAAGACCTTTCCCTTCTTCCTATTCTTTGTTTAATATAAATTGAATTAAGCCTTTTTTTACCTTCATTTGTTGGTGTAGCTTGTACATTATTAGTCAATCATGTAAATCTATGTATTCTTCTTGTTCTTTTCATTGTTTGTTTTGTTGATATTAATTTTGTTATTACAAGTAATAAGAGTAGTATGAAATTTGAAAATTGAAAATGATGTTTGACTTAATTTAGAGTGATTATCCATAATGTATGAAAAATCTCCAATATTTTAAGTTTTGATTTCAAGAGTTTGTTAAGTTAGTGTCTAACAAATGAAGCTTTGAACTCATATGTGCACAGTACTTCCTTGAATGGCAAAAGCAATCAGTAAACAGCTTGATCGAAGAAGCTATATTGGAGGCAGAGCAAAAGGGTTGTAAAGTCATGACTTTAGGTCTCTTGAATCAGGTAATTATGAACTCATTTCTTAACAAATCCCTGATTCTAAATTCAGTAGAATAATATGTCTCATAATATTAATCGACAAATAGAAAAATTAAAAAATAATAATGAAATAACAAAACTTTGTAAATTGCAGGGAGAGGAGCTGAATATGTATGGGGGGCTTTATGTGCAAAGAAACCCAAAGTTAAAAATAAGAGTGGTTGATGGGAGTAGCCTGGCTGTGGCTGTTTTGCTCAATAGTATCCCCAAATTTGCCAAGCAAGTTCTCTTGAGAGGAAAGCTAACAAAAGTCGCTTATGCCCTTTCTTATTCTCTGTGTCAAAGAGGCATTCAGGTTTGTTTCTTTATCCTACAGCTGATTTGGTACTGTTATTATTATTATTATTATTTTTTAGTTGAACAATATTTGGAGGAGGAGGTTTGTATAAGATTGGAAATTGTTAACTTTTGATTGAGAATACACGTCAATTACATATAAGTTCACCTAGTTTGACAATTCCAAAAACAAGTTTTGAGATTTTTTTTTTTTTTTATTGGAAATATGATTTGGTTTTTTTAAAACACATACATATAAAATATATATCAAAATAATAAGCATCAAGATCAACAATTCAAACGAGTGTGTTGATGATCAAGTGGCCTCAAATCTCCTACTCTTATTGTTGTTCAACGTTTAAAAAAAAAATCAAATTAACAAGAAAAAACCTATATGTAAAAGTATTTATAGACTTTATTAGAGATATTCACCTTGTGACATTTGTCTCACATTAGAAAAGTCAGGAATTTTTAGCATTTTATGATAGTTGTGAGTTACTCTTTTCACTATCAATTTCGAGAGAACTCATATAATCCATATTAATGCAAAAACAAAAAATAAAAGATCAAAGAAGTAATCCACATTAGATTTTTTTATGTTATATTTGTTTAGATATATATTTACAAGTCAACCGTGATACAACAATGATTTGGTTTATGTTTCAAAACAAATTGAAAACAGACCGAATTAAAAATGTTTGTCAACATGAGCAGTTGCTCAGCGGCATTAGTCATGCTCAATGACCTCGAGTCCCCCACCCCCAAAAAACTATAAACAAGAAATGAGAATCTCCTCTGTAACTGCTAATATTAATTGTTGTGCAGGTAGCAGTGTTATATGATGAAGAATATAGGAAGCTCAGCAAATCATTCAACACCAAGTTTGAGAGCAATCCAGTGCTTTCAAAAGGCTACTCTCAAAATGTGACTGCCAATGTTAATTAATTACAATATATTTTAATCTATTTTCTAGATTACATAATTATATGATTATATGAAGAAATTTCTCAAAAAATATTTATATATAATGCAGATATGGTTAGTGGGAGATGGACTTACAAAGGAAGAACAATTGAAGGCACCAAAAGGAACGACTTTCATTCCCTTCTCACAGTTACCTCCAAAGATTATACGTAAAGACTGTTTTTACCATTGTACCCCTGCAATGAAGGCTCCTCCTTCTATTCAGAATGTCCACTCTTGCGAGGTACCCACTGCACAAAATTTGCTCATTTATTGTTTAATTAAAGAATATTACACAAGATTAAATTCGAACAACTTTTAAATTTAAAGTTCTTAAATATATGTTATATTAATCGTCGAAGACCTCACATTAGAAAAGTGAGGAGACCTCATAATACTTTTAAGAAAGTTGTGAACTACTCTTTTCATTATAAAAAACTATTAGATTCACATAGATATTCGATCCAATAAATTAAATTAAGAACCAATCTAAAATTAGTGAATCTAAAGTGGCACTATCTTGAAGATGTCATAGTGAAAGAGTGAAGAGGCATCACAACCTATATAAAAAAAGGATGAACTACTTCTCTCTTGTTGCCAAATACTAATGAGATAAACACAACACGTACGATAACCTAATTCAATTTATGTGGGTTGAGTTGGGTTAGGTTGCTCCATGACATAAGATTGAACGGATTGACGTATAGACCAACCCGAAAATTTAAATTAGACCAAAAAATTTCTCAAAAATATCGAGTTCGAACTATGTACACTCCTAGTGGCTAGTATTCATATTTATAGTAAAATAAGGTCTAAAGTCCAAACAAGTAGTTATGATAGCTTAATGGGCTTGCCTTGCCTCCAAGTTAACATTTTGGTTAGAACACATCAAATACGAAATTTAGGACCTGGTAAATCAATTTGAACCCAACTCAATTCATTGAAACAATTGCAGGATTAAAGGAAAAATAATATCAAATACTAG
Organism: Sicyos baderoa; assembly: GCA_037832685.1. NCBI lineage: Eukaryota > Viridiplantae > Streptophyta > Magnoliopsida > Cucurbitales > Cucurbitaceae > Sicyos > Sicyos baderoa. Next base: position 14,341 of record JBBMEF010004366.1, on the reverse strand, counting down.
AGTAAAATCTACCTTGTAACTTTAAGACAATGTTTTGAATAAATTGTAGAATTGGTTGCCAAGAAGAGTGATGAGTGCATGGCGCATTGGTGGTGTGGTGCATGCGATGGAAGGGTGGACAGACCACGAGTGTGGCTACGCAATGTCCAACGTCGACCGAGTCTGGAATGCGGCCCTTCGACACGGGTTCGAGCCTCTCACCACACCCACTCCCTGTGGCTCCATGTAATGAATCATATCATATAGTTTACTTTATTTTTCATAATTACTATAATCTATTGTTTAGTACTAATGTTAGGTGTCTGCTTTTATAATTAGTAGGTGACCTATTACTATGAGGCTGCAGAGTATGTATGTATGCAGCTACATATATTGGTCACATTCGTAATTTAATCTGTATCTTCCCTTTATTGGTTATTAATGGTGATATTTGTCGTACAATATAACTCTGGTTTGGTCTAAAACCTAATCCCAGCTTGAGAGGAGGATATTAATGGTGATTAAATAGTTTACTTTATTTGATTACTATAATCTATAGTTTGCTTGTTAATCGATCAAAACCATTTGGGAGAGGAATTGAACAAACATGGAGAAATTTATGTACAAAGAAACCCTAAACAAAAGTGAGAGTGATGGATGGGAATAGCTTGGCTGTGGCAGTAGTTCTGAATAGTATCCAAAAATTTGCAACCCAAGTCCTCGCAGGAAAAAATACAAAATTGGCCTTTGCCCTTTATCACTCTCTTTCCAAAAGGGGCATTCAAACTGCTCTTCTGAATGAACAACACTACAAAAAGTTCAACAATGCTTATTCAAACACGTGATTTCTTGATTTAAAGCACATATTTTATGCGAGTTGAGCTTATATGCTCTTATTGGTGGAGACTTATAACATTAAAGCTTAGGCATTACATAGAGGATTCCACTTTGAAAAAATGAGGAAACTTCAAAACTTTTATAAGAAAGGTGGAATTACTACTCCCCATCGTCAATTGACTTTGAAATAAAACTTTCCATAAAATTATCTCGACTATTGTTACGGGACATATAATTCTATAATATTTAGATGTAAAAAAAACTCATAGGAAAATAATAAATATGTGGAAATTAACTTCTATATAGATGGTCAGCATAGATTGAACTTATCACTTTTTAGTTTTTCAAGACCATCTTGACCACTAGACCTCTCCACAATAATTCTCATATCATCTAATTTTATATCTACCATTCTAAAAAAAGATAAAAAAACTTGCATAAGTGGTATGAAAGAGAAAACCAAAAACCGATTCAATTGATCGATTCGATTTTTAAAAAATATTAAATAATTCGGTTTAATATTTTAGAAAATCAAATTATTTTTCTTTTATGGAATAATTAATATAAAAATCAAACCAAACCAAACCAATGGTATAATAACTAGAGAAAAATCAAAATATATTGGTTGAGATACGATGGGGACCCAATTTACATGTGAAATATGTATAAATATGGGGAATGTTATTTTTTGCTAGTAAAAGTAAAATTCAAAAAGCAATTTGAAAAGTGGAAAATGAGACAAAAACAATTTGAAAAATCGAACCAACCCAATTTTTGAAAAATCGAACCGAATTGACCATATAAAAGCAAGAGACATACCCGTGGAGGTTGAAGCGAAATCCTCCGGGCCAAACTGGGATTGTCGAAATGTTAAGGTCATCAATTGCCGAGTCGCCGTCGCCGTCGCCGTCGTCATCAACTTCAGTTCTTCGATCCTTTCCCAATACATTATTACTTTCAAGCTTCGTTCAGAAACCCACTTCTCTTTCATGGCTCTCTTCTTTTCCAAAGCTCTCCATCTCCTTCGACGCCATTAAAGCGCCTTCTCCTTCAACCCAATATAGAGTACGTTCTCTGTCTTTAACTCCATTTTCAGCTGCCCCAATTTCTGCCAAAAATAATAATAACAATCTATTTCACATAATTCAATCTCGATGAAATAAAGTGGCATTTCAGGTTATGCAGCCATGGTGTTCGACGAAATGTCTAGTTGAAACTATAATCATAATAATTGAGCTTCCCTCATATTTTTGTAGATAATCATTTGACTAACTAATACTTTGAAGCATCTGTACCTGTCACAAAGCTTATCCGGAGAGACAATTTGTAAAATTTATTAGTGAGTTTCAAACCCGAGACGTCCAAGATAACATACCTTTGAGACTCTTGAAGGTGCATCAAGTAATATTCTATAGGTTTTGGTGTTAATAGATAAAATCTTTTTTTTGTTGAACTCTGCCATTCATAGCTATATTGACATATCGATGAATACTTTCATCTTTCGAACAGACTAAGATGACAACGATGAACAATCTTTTCATGGTTTAGATACTGAAGTAGATTATATCTACCTTATGAGTCGTGTTCATTTTGCAGAAGTCCTTCATTCAAGCGGCCTGGACACGAAGATCTCGAGGAGAAGCTGCAAAAAGACCGAACAGGAAATCATGGAAGCAAAGAACAGATATGTACATGAGACCATTTGTGTTGGATGTTTTCTTTTCAAGGAGGTTCATCCATGCGAAAGTGATGCATCGAGGGACATTCAAGGTGGTATCTGCAGCAAGTACCAATTCCAAGGATTTGAGGTATTCGTTGCCATCGCCCACTGATGACAATGCCTGTAGGATTATTGGGAACCTGATTGCTGAGAGATGTAAAGAAGCTGATGTGTTTGTAATTTATTATGAGCCTCCAAAGAATGGAAGAATTGAAGGGAAAATTGGGATTGTCATTGACACCATTAAGGATAATGGTATCATTTTCGTCTAGGCTTTGATATTCGTCGCTTTTTCTATCAAGTCTCTGAGTATAAAAAAAAGAGTAATGTTATAAGTTGGGTTTGAACTTTCAATGTTTGTGACTGATAAATCTCTAAACTTTAAAAAACTCAAAATGATCTCTGAACTTCACCCCTGGATGCAAGTGGAAATAGGCTTTCAAAGGCAATGTTGGGCAACACAAGTGTGCACCTATTGAACCATTTCCTATAGGTTGGAGTTTTGACCATATATCGAGTGAACATGATACAAAAATGACTCAACATGGATGATTGTCCAAAAAAACCCAATGATGTCAACGACCTAACCTATGGGCTGATGAGAATACTCGTGCGGACAACACGCAAGACGAAATAGACCCAAGGAGGACGAAAGCAAAGTTGAGGCTTGAACTCCCCTTTCGGGCGACCATGATCAAGCAAAAAAACATGGCACTGCATGGTTAAGAATACGCCCGTGACATTGCGTAAATTTTATATATATCTAAAAGTGAATGACATATTCTCAACATCTTTTAAAGTCAATGTGTCCAATAGAATATTAAACTATTAATTTTGTGCTTAGTAGGTTCATAAATTTGAAAATACGTCGAATAGAATCAAAGTTATTATTAGACACAAAATTTAAAGTAAATAAGTTGTATAAGGATCTGGGGTAGAAAAGTGAAGCTCTTACAGTCTTAGCTGCATTGATCAATTTATCTCCTTCAATTGACATGGATCTCTACCAGCGAATCCTTCTCTCTATATAGGTATAGGAAGCTGTCAAAAGTTACACAATGACCCTGCTTTTAGTTTTAGATGCCAAAAAATATCAAGATTAGAGATGGCGATGGGGCGGGGCGGGGCGGGGCAAAGCATTAAAGAGAAGAGACTGCTGCTAAAAGATGAATATTAGAACCAAGACTTGCCTTTATTATTAAATTAATGCATACTAATTATTACAAATCTTAGTAACAAAATGTGGTAATAATAAGAATGGGGTTGTATAGAAAAGAGCCTAAACATCCAACTCTGACGCAGCCACCAAAACTAACACCTACCAATAGAATAAAAAAGGAAAAAAAAAATTAGAAACATAGTGTTGATTAAGTTAGGCAGATTTACCAATGGGAATCATGAAATGTTTATTGACCAACACTCAAATTTTTATAATTTTACAAGATCTATAGAAACTATAGAATTTCATCAGACATATTAGACATAAAATTCAAATTTGTCAATGACCATTAGACAATTTTCTAGGATCTAGGACAAAATTGAAAGTTTAAGAAATTCTGGAAGTTCAGGGACCAGTTAAAGTGAAGAAAATTCGAAGTTTGTGATTACAGTCTAACCTTGAAGCAGATATTAAAGCAAAAACTAGTAGGTATTTGTACTTCAGTCAGCCTGCAACAAAGCAAACCACAGCAATATCAGTAGCAGTAATAATTCATAGGACGCCAGATTGTAGCAAAAGAGCAAACTACACACGTGGATGAATATGGTTACCACATAATGATATGTTTTGGACCTTAGCATTATTTAGCAATAATATAGAGGTAGATTAGCAATTACTTGGGGGAGTAAGTTAGGGTTTTATTATAAATAGGGAGGGTTGGGTAGTGTTTAGACATTCAATTGAGTAATGAGTTATTGAGTGATTATTGTAGGGTTCGAGAGATTATCTTGGGAAGGGAGGTTCCAAGTCCTATCAAAACTTGGTTTATCTTTATTTATTAATATTATTTTACTTTTTGATATAATCTAGATCTCGGATCTTATCACATAATTGCTAGATATATACGATACTTTTCACCCATGCATTTGTATTTAATGGTCGTGAACAATAACAGCCACATTACGACAATAACTTGTAATAATCTGTAATAATTGTACTTTCCACCCATGCATTTGTATTGCATATAAAGCACATTTTTACAGATCATAATTCCTTAAAAAAACGTAGCCTTCATGTATATTTGCGTGCACAACTATTAAAAAAAAAAAAAAAGAATATCAAAGAGAAATTTTAATGTCTTAGGAAGCACTAGTTTTCGCATCAGCCTAACTACACTGAATTACAGCTTCAGCTTCTCTATTAAGTAATTACAAGACGTATTAATGTAGAAAACACACACACATCACATATATAGAGAGACAGGGAGAGAGCATAAACCAAACTTTACCTTCTCACTTTTTTGGAGTAAAAACAGCTTTAACTAATTCAAAAACCTCCTCAATAGGCCTTGTAGCATTAATCTAAGAAGAGTAGAACAGTATATAAATAAATCTTTTCTTAAAAAAAGTACTGAATATTGAAGGGATAGAATCAGGCACCTTTTGGACTTTTCCTTTGGATTCATAGTAATCAACCACAGGAATACTTGACTCCAAGAAAACCCTAAATCGCTTCCTAATTGTTTCAATGTTGTCATCCACTCTTCCCTGAATCATTCACCCATAAAAGGAAATACTAGACATGAAACTAATTTTCAAATAATAAATGTACACATGAGAAATTTATCGCTTCAAACCTCATTCCTACTCAGCAGACGCCTCTCCATCTCTTTTTCATGACAATCAAAGAACAAGACAACAGATGGTTCAATGCCTGTCTGCAAAACATCAATGAAATATGTTGGTTAGTATAATTCCAACCTATAAACTTAAGCTTTTGTCTCGATCGGTGATACTTGTGGTATCGAAACAGGAAGTCATGTGTTCAAAACCTTTTAAAATCGTTTCATCCCAAATTAACATTAATTCCACTTGTTGGTCATTAATCAAATTACTAAGTCCACTAGTGAATAAAAGTGTTGGTTAACCTAATTAGATTTATCCCAACCTATAAACTTAAGCTTTTAAATTGATTGGTTATTTGACATGAGTCAACAAAATATACTATTGAGCAAGCAAACTAGAACAATTAGCTTGGATTGTACAACAACCTCGCCTAAAAAATCAATAATATAGGATGGATGTTAATTTAAAACGAACAATGCTCAAAGCAAAGAGGAAAATGGCTTACAACAGCTTCAAAAGCAGCACGATTTTCCTCATTGCGAGGGAATCCATCAATAAGAAATTTGTCATTATGACTTTACTCTATTGCTCGTTGAAGAAGCTTAATCGTGACCTCAGAAGGAACAATCTTCCCTTCTTTAATCATGTTTTGAATCATCGTGCTAAAAAATGGTAGGATCAGTAGATAATATGTAATCTGAAACTAGTGAGCTTAGGGAATAAACTATAATGCTGTAAGAAGGAAACAAGTATTAAGATTTAGCAGATAATATACAGAACATAAGTATCAACATTTAGAAGAAAAAAAAATCAATACTGAGAAAGAAAATTGTATCATTAACTTAGAGGTAAAAACTTGATGATAAATGTTCAACTCCTACCAAATCCAATATGATGCAGAGACACTAAAATGAATATGACCCAAAAATAATCCAAATTTTTTAATTTCTTGAACACAAATGATATGCTAAAGAAACTAAGGATGTTGAAGCAAATGAGTTCACAGTAACTTGATTAGACAATTTTACAATTTCGGGTGTTAATACTACAATAATTATTTTTCAGAACTTCAGATAGTGAGATATAGTCAAAACAACAAGCATTATTTCCTACATAACATTGCAGGTTATAAAATTAGTACAGGGTCAAGATTCAAGTTACAGCAATCAATTCAATTCTAGATAGCCCGATTCCAGAATATATTCCTAAAAACTAGCACAAACAGAAATTTGCCGGAACCTCAGAATTTCCTTCAATTTAAGCAATAGACACCCAAAAACCCTGGAATTTCCAACCTTTGGTAATGGAAACTATGCATGAATAAATAAATATTGAATAATAAATTTATTGAAGTTTGATAACATAAGTACGAGTACATATTTCATACCCATTTTCTGAACCAGATTTGATCTCGGCCCAGAGAAGATCACCAGCACTGAGATGAGTGTACCCGAAATGTTCAGTGATATTTGAACATTGAGTACCCTTGCCACTACCTGGCCCGCCTGGTAATTAAAAAAATTCAACAACCACTTAGTACCTAAAACTAAGTGTAGAATATTAAAAAAATATTAAAAATACAGATATTCACATAAGGAAACTAGAAAAGAAGCACCTATGAAGTCATTACATCTTGGAAAAGTATACTCACCCAACACAAAGACAACTGTAGGCTTCTTCTCAGCTAGGATTCCAGTAGTTTCCTGTAATTTCATTTTATCCATGTATATCAGAAGATGTACTGAAATTTCAGTGTGAAATAGTTCATCCAAGGAAGCAAATGCAAACATACCCACATAACTTGTGTCCAAAAGAGCCATAGAATGGAGATTCTGGAAAGCACTTAAACTAGAATATCCTTCTAAATATCCCAGTGCTACAGCCTAGGGACGAGTCAGTGGTGCCCCGAGATAGGGGAGCGAAGCTCAGATTTCCCGGTTTTCAAACAAAACAAAAACGACGTCAAATTATACCTTGATTGGAGCAGCATCAACGACAGTCCCCATCACACTGCTTCAAAAGTGAACTGACTAACTACACGAAGCCAACAAAATTTGTCAAAACCTTGATTCAGCACTCAAGCAGAGAGGAGAGAACGGGCAAGATGAAAAACATTATATGATTTTCGTGCGATGAAATTAAAAGATAAGTCCGAAGAACATTAGGCTGGATCAATGTCAAAACTCTAACGACGAACATGATACAAGCAATCATACCTGCTTAATCTGTATATCCTCTAAATTCTTGAACATAGAAAAAAAAACGGAAATCTTCAAAACGTAACATAAATATCATCAGATTTCATCGAATTTTTACATATCCGGTATGCAATAGCTTGATTATCCATTTAAACAAAGAAATCATCGAGAAACGTGTAAGATCAACATTAAGAATCTAAAACAAAAACAAGCACAACGGCCAAACATTCATAACGTCAATAGTACATTCAAATGAAAAGAAAAAACAATACAAGCATCCATTAAAGAACAAAAATACCAAATTAAAAGCAAACAGTTCATTCTCTTAATTTGTTTCCATTCTTAGCCTACCAGAACAATGGCGATACATAATTTCAAAGTCAGATCTAAGCAGGTAAACCATAAACAAGCAAATTACATACCAAAAAACAGAAGAAAATCCTCAGAAACTCCGATTTAACAAAGCCAGAAGAAATCCACGGCAGAATCCAAACGGAAGATGAAACTCGATCAAATGAACAAGAAAAACGCAAACAAATTCAAGCGAAAACACAGGCAACGCCGAGATCAAACAACAAGCAATGCAAAAAAAAGGAAGAGATCGAGATTATGATTCTTAGAGTTGAAAACGAAATGCGCGCCAAAGAGCCAAAGAGATGAAGAGGGAAAGCGCTGAAACGCAAAAAAGGATGGACGAGTGAATGCTTAAATAGAGGAGGGACTTGACCGCAAAATGAGCGTTACGGTCTGAGGGTATTATTGTCATTTCAGTCTTGTTTATTTATTGTTATTATTTCCTCTTAGGGGTCGCGTAATTGTAACGGCTATGATCTTAGTCCTTTTTTTTTGTTCGTTGGTTCTTCTTTGAGTAAAGATTTAAATATAATTTCACTGTTTGAACATATGGAAATTAATGGGGTTTTTTTGGGATTGGGGAAACTAATGGTTAAAAATAAGAGTATTTATCGACTATATTATAAAAGTAATTATAAATTTACGTTATATGAAAAATATTAGCAATAATATATTTTAAAACAGGAATTACATTAATGCCCTATGGTGGGTAATTTTCACTTTTGAAGGAAATTCGAAAAAATTGGAAACCGTCCACTTTTCATACCATTTGCCGGATTTTAAGTTGCATTAATGTGAAGAAAACGAGTCGTGCGAACACCGAATTAAGAGGGTTTTGGAAATTGTTTGTTCATCTTCTCCGCTTCTTCGAAGTCATTTCTCCGTTGCGCTCTAGTATGTTCCGAATAAAGTGGGTTTCGTTGTCGATCGTACTGTTAGTTTGATACATTCCGATTAAGGACTACCAGAATAACCACCATGGAGTGGTTCAATTGGTCAAAGAGGGTCTTGTGCTGCATAATGTGATGAGTTCAATCCATAATAGCCATCTAACTAGGAACTAATTTCCGATTTCCTTCATTCAAATGTTGTAGGGTGTCCTGTTACATTAGTCGAGGTGCGCGAAAGTTGTTTTGATTTGTTTTGCATGGAGAGTTCTGTTTCGTTTTAGTGAGGGGAAATGTAGTATTGTTGGAGAAAACTTGATGCATATATGGTGGGAGGTAAAGTAGTTGAGGTTTACTTCTCTACTCGTACTATATTGTTTATGAAATTTGGTGAAAGTAGAGAAAGGTGTTCTTGTTAGACAAGGCCAATGAACCCTTGGCTCGGGATATGGGTATGCAACATTTACTTAGTATATCTATGAAACGATTCTATTGTTTGTTTGTAGACGCCAAGCTCGTCTGAGGATTGTGGCAGGAAAGAAGATAAATTAACAGACAATGAAGTTGAAAAGGTATGAAAATGCCAAAAATAGTTGAAGAGACGTGTGTAGACAAAACAATACTATATGGAAATATTATATTATTCGAGTTTGATTTTTGATGTATGGTTTCTCTATTGATTTAGATGTACACCGATGCCATTGACCTATTGTTTTTAGTAGCTAGTCTAACACAAATTGAAAAACCGAAATATTTTCTAAAAAAACCCGAAATATTATCACTTTTAATTTAAACCCGCGTGAAGTAATTATTTAACATTTATTTGTTCATTTGTTCAAAAAAGAAAGTTACTCAGGCGACTTCGACACTGTTAATCTATTCTCTCCCGCGCCATTTCTCTTTTCGATGGTGAGAATCTTGATCTTCCGTTAATCGCATTATTTCTTGCCTTGATTTCTCTATTGATTTATAGTTTCAGCTCAAATTTCCGTCTGAATTTTTATTTTGATTTTTTTTTTTGCCGATTTGGCTGGTATTGCTGTTTCAGCTTGGATCTATCGCGCTATACTTGCCATCTGAATTCATTAAAACGAGAGGAGAATTGACAAAATTGAAATCAGTCACACTATTTCTCTTTGTTTTTTGTTTTTCTAATGAGTTCGATTTGAGTAGCTCGTGTTGAGTTAGGTTAAATCACCAATCAAGCTTAAGCCGATGGGTTGGGGTAAATTTAATTATATCAACCAACAACTGCAATCGAGCTATGAACACTCAAGAAAGAACTGTGATGCTCTCAGTTCTTGGATAGCATTTCATTTGGCAAACGACGATTATGCATTTTATTTAATTTTTTCCATCTCTTCTTCGTCGATAGTACTATTAGCTTTGTGAATATTGTGCAACATTTATTTGTAGAAAATTTGGGTTTTGAAGGTGTGCTCCCAGGTTGGAGACTCACTTGTAACATTTGTTTGTAGACACCTACCGTGTTTCAATTATTTTCTTTGATGTCTCCCGGTGCCTAGTCTAGAGACGGGTGTGTTTACCACAGGTATAGTGGAGCTTAGCAAAGCTCCGATTTTTCGGTTAAAAAAAAATCTTTATGATTTTTATTTTATATTATTCCCGATGCCTATTCAAATGGCTAGGTCATACTTATCAACTCTGTGGTAAACAACAAGGACAACAATCTTGGACGGGTCGATTTTCATATTGATATGATATTGTCTACTTTGATATAACCCTCATGGTTGTACTTTTGTTTTCGACCACCTCATATTAATGTAGATAATTGTCGTCCCTTGATGTATCCATGATCTTTCATTAACTAACCAATGTGCGATTTTATTTTATTTTATTTTATTACATTTTTTTTGTATTCTAACAACTTTCCTCTCGAACAAAGTTACACTAACCCTCTCTTTGGACTCGTCTTTTGTGTTCAGCACCCAAGGATTCAATCCTTTTATCCTCAAACAAAGACTGAGTCTCTCTTTAAATAGTCAATCCGTGTACACAACTTTAGACCAATCCTCTTCTCTTGAGAGTACACCGCCACCGCAGTTCGATAGAACAATTTTTGTCGTGACTCAACTATTTTTCTAGCTATTATTCAGACCAACTCCTCTTCTAGTGAGATTGCACCACCATCCCAACTTTAAAAAATAATAAAATAAAAAAAAAATGTTCATAGTACTATCAACATTGTGAATATTGTGCGACATTGTAAATTATAATTTTATATTATCCCCAATGCTCTTCGAATGGAATCGAGTTAGTGAACTTTTGCTTGGTTGTATGTGTTGATAGCTCACTTTTAAATAAGTTTCTTGGCACTATGCTCAAACCAAGGAATAGTTTGACAATTTTACTTGTTTTGTCGAGGAAATCGATATCGTTGAAAGGATCAGAATCTCAATTGTAATTATTGTTTGATGACCTGGGAACTTGGAGCTTTGCTCCTCTAAACTCGCGGCGCCACTGGCCTCCCTAGACTGTGGCCCCGGGACAGAATCTTAATTGTATTAGTTTTCTTCAAATGAAAGTTCAATCCGGATGTTTGACCATTAACTGCTGTCTTCACTTTGTTCTTGAATTGAACTACATGGCCCCTGAAATGTTGGCATGTCATTTTCTGATTCATATTTTAATCAAATTATCTAACGGTTAAAATATAATATGTGCAATTGCAGGAAACTAATGGAAGCTTAGCTGAAAAGAAGTTTATGTTGAAAACTGTGGATTTGGATGATTTATAAGATCTTGAACAACTGATTAGATACCCGGGCTGAGAAGTTTAACAGATGGAAGATCATTATTCTGTTAGTAGCCCCAGAGGAATACTCAGTTTGTCAAAGAAACGAAGAGCTTCGGTCTTCTTTGACCGAGATGACCGAGGTCCTGGGTTTGGGTTATCGGGAGACCACGGCCCCAAACCCTTAGAAGTTTATGGGTTTGTGGGTTCCATCACAACAGTGGTTGCTACAGGTTTGCTTTTCATGTGCCTGTTGAATTGCTTTGCATTTATATTTAAGAAACAAGAACATTTTCATTGAGAGCAAGATTTTGAGACATTTTTACAATGAGATAATATGGAAAAAATGCAATTTTGTAGCTCTCGAAGAGTTGGGGGCTAATTAACTACAAAACAGTATTGAAATATGGAATATGAAATCATTTTTCGTTTCAATTATTAGTATTACCTCTAAGGAATTATATGACCTTAATTTTTTCTTATGAACAGTCGTATACTTGATATGGGCATATGTTCCAGACTCTTGGCTACATTCCATTGGAATCTTTTACTATCCTAGCAGGTCAGTGAATACTCTTAGAATAATTTCATTGCCAGGAATGTCACTAACACTGTTTTTCCTTTTCCCGAAGAGTTACTTCGTTCGAACAAGTTAATAACATTAATTGTCCTCAAGGGGTGGCACAAGTGGTTGAAGGCTTGGACTTCCCCCTCAAGGTCCTAGGTTCGAAACTCACATGTGACATTAATTTGTAGACACCTCATGTGTCTCCATTCCTTCGATATCTCTCGGTGCCTGGCCTAGGGACGGGCGTGGTTACCTCGGATATAGTGTAGCGAAGCTATGATTTTTCCGGTTTAAAAAAAAACATTAATTGAAATTATTCTATGAGTAAGGAGTTGTAGGAACTCATCCTTCTTAGTTAATTTAAAATTGCATCAATGTTTGAGTACATTCAGTTGAAATGTTGTATTCTTCGCAAATACTCCATTTAACATTGAGATTTTTCAAGTACAATCTCGAAAAATTTATCTGTCTCCAGTACACCATTATAGATAGAAGAATGCTCAATCAAATTTAGCTCTTCAATCAATTTACTAAATCCTCCTATCCTCAAACTCATAGTATACATTCCCCCAATAGATTTTTAAGGTCATTCTCATACAATTGAACCAGCTCTCTAATGCACCAACCTGACAACTGTACTTATAGACTCCATGAGAATTTTAAATTTCTCTCTGAAACTCCTCTTGAACATGGTCGAAGGGAGAGCGTAACTGCGTAAGCTACCGAAATCTAGAATATAGAATTATATGCTGCAGCTCACTCGATGGAGATGGAGAACTCCTCACAACTTAAAAAACAACCACCTTATTGTTATCCCACGGCATCACAATTCTAGTTCTCTCAAGAACATCTTTATAAATTTTGTCTATTGATCTTTATGTCAATTATTATACATTAGAAGTAATTATGAAGTACTGTAAAGGATTTACAATATCTCCTGAGAATTGAGAAAAGTTATGCAATCAAATGTATAATTATGGAAAATTAGTACAAACACATTCCTGTTTTGGGGAATAAACACATCCACCAAGGTATGGTTAACATAAGTCTAGGGAGTGGATGTCAAATATAATATTTGTATTTTGTTTGTTTGAATTCAACAACATTTACGATTCCCCATAACCAATTGATTACTAAGTGATACATGATACTACAGGAGTACTACTCCGTAGAGGTGCACAAATAACCCGAGAAACCTGAACCAACCCAATCCAATTTGTCGGGTTGAGTTGGGTTCAAAATCATTGAATTTTCATGGGTTGGGTTGGGTCAAGGGTTGACCTAAAATCAACCCAACCCAACCCGACCAACCCGAATTTCATACTTAGTTTAAAAAGTATATATTTTCCTATAACATAATTATTATGTTATTTAATTATTTATATTATATGTTGTATATTTATTTTATTTAATTATTATTGTTAGATTTTTTTAAAAAAATATTTTTTAAACTTTAAACCTATTGATGAGGTTTTGAAGTTAGGTAAACTTGAATTTCGCATTTACAATAAGAATACACTTGTGCTAATGCTCGTTCTAAGTTTATAGGAATCGAAAAATGTGCGTTAGAAATTGTTTATTGAGTACATTAGTTATCATGGTTAGCTTCTTTAGTTTTAGGTTAGTTGCAAATTTATGAACCCGATAACCCAACTCAACCCGAAAATAAAGGGTTGGGTTGGAGAATTGACCAACCCAAATTTTTGAATTGGGTTGAAAATCACCTCAACCCAACCATGTTCACCCCTACTACTCCGTGTTACCCTTACATTCCCTACTTAATTTTCTTGGCAGTAAAAATGTTGTAAAAATGCGCAGGTACTGGGCGTTGGCGGTGCCAGCCTATGTCATTGTTTCTATAGCATTAGCTTGGCTATTCTACATTGGTCTCAACTTTTTGTCCACTCCACCCCCAACTTCCTTCAATATAATGTTTGGTAAGGCCTATTTTCTTTCCTACGGGTGCGCGTATGCGTATATATATATATATATATTTTTTTTTGTTTGAATTGACCAATTTTGAGGTAGATATTTTGAAGATACATGTCAATTACTATTGGTATGCCCTCTTTTGATTATATATTTCTTTTCTGAATTCAACAACATCTGGGAGAGGGGGGATTCATACCCGTAACTTCTTGGGGCATGTTTGGCTAGGGCGGGAAAGGAAAGGAAAGGAAGGGAAGGGAAAGGAAGTGAAAATAAATTGGTGTTTGGTGAGATAGGTTGAGAAGAAAAGTGATAATAAGTTGGTGTTTG
>JBBMEF010004335.1:26482-50690 GCA_037832685.1 Sicyos baderoa | reverse complement strand
AAAAAGAAACATTAAATTCTATCATACATAAAGAAAGAAATACTTATTACATATTCTTGTTTCTCTCGAAGTCCAAGGTTATCAAGCAAGCATTGGACTTCTGGTTCACTTTCAGTCTGCAAAGGCTCAAGAAAATAATTCAGCTAATTCAACAGCAGAAAAATTTTAGAAGGTTCAAAAAATTGAAGTTAAGCCCTTGTGAAGAACAATGCAATTCGAATTGTTTTCAAGGAAGCTTGCCATCGTATTGGCTCCTTCATCCCAGATAAGTCCATTGTAGGAGACGCTTCTTAGCTTTCCTCCAGCTCTTGGATCAGCTTCGAGCACTGTAACGGTGAAACCATGCGATTTCAATTTGTAGGCAGCAGCAAGCCCACTTACCCATCATAAATACAAAATCAAAATCAGTCAGCTTCACTGGAGGATACTGAATTTACTCATGTCTTAGAACTTATCAAATTACTGATTTTTTAATAAGAGACAATATTATTAACAAAGAACACAACAATGAAATCACGTTCGATCATTAAGGAATTTTTAGAAACGTTGATATTCCGAACTCCTCCCTATACAATATTATTAAGATCAAATTTGGAATTGAAACCATCGCTTGAATTATAAGTGAAAAATGCCAAAATTAAACTTAGTCGGCATGAACTTAAATGCGATCAAATTTTCGAAATACAAATATCACAATTAAAACAAATTAGTACACAATTTTCATTTCTATGCCTCATCACTAACAACACCGCACCATAATTAGAAGCTACAAAAATCTAGGATATGGAAGATAACAACATACCTAACACCAGCGCCAACAACAGCTACTTTCTTACCGGAGGCTACAAAATCGAAGAAAATGCACAGAATTAAGCTATCGTCAGCCAATTTCAGCTCAGAAATCGTAGAGCAAGAAAGTTACTGATAATTACAATCCAATCACAGAATGACGAAAATTAAAGAGCGATTAGTTTGTTGATGATCAATGCGATCAAGTGAGAATGTGATGAGAGAAAGAGAGAGAGACTTCGCTGGTCTGGTTTGGTTGGCGATGCCATTTCCTTGTAGCTTGGTTGAGCTGATGCTCTGTCAAAGTTCTTCAGAATCCGCCATGGGAGACTTGGGAAGCATATTGAAGAGATAAAGACACAAACCACGGAAAATGCCGCCGGTTTATTTTTACTGGGCCGTTATATTTACTGGGCCATTAACGTCATAATAGTGGGCCTTCAAATGAATCTTCGACTTTCCAGTTGGGAAAAGGTAGGATTTAGTAGGGGTGAACATAGTTATATTTGTGAATGTTAAGAACCAAAAAAATACTGAAATCCATAGGGGTTCCTACATTGGTTGGAAAGGGGAACAAAGTACCGCTTATAAAGGGTGTGGATACCTTTTCCTAGAAGACGTGTTTTTCCCATAGGAGAGAATCAAATTCGTGAGGTCAGTGGGTCAAAGCTGACAATATCTTGACTGCCAGGTCCATCGGGACGCTGGACCTCAAAGGGGGCGGAAACCCATAATGAAAAGGGGAACGAAACACTCTTTATAAAAATGGTGTGGACACCTTTCCCTAGCAAGACGCGTTTTTTTTCCCGTCGGGGGAGAAGCAAACCCGTGCCAAAGCGGACAATATCTTGGCTAGCTATGAGTCTGTGTGTTACATTGTGACTCACATATTTTATTAGGGAAATTTGTGTGTTTAACCTACCATTGGTAAAATATTGTTACCTTAGGGTAATTTTGTAATTCCCATTTGAGCCTTGTGAGTTAGGGTTTTTTTGTGACCAAATTTTGTAACACCGTGTTTAAGCATCCTTATAGGTGAGTTTTTTCTTTGAGAGAGACTTTAGAGATTGAGAGCATTTGGTGAGGTTTAGGCTTTGTGCATTGTTCTACCTTCTCCTTCAATTTGTTTATATGAGTAATGGGAAAAGACTCTTTGGTTTGATAGTGGATTAGGGATATTCGTGAACCACTATATATCTTGTCTCCTTCTTCTTCATTTACTCGTTTATGTTTTACTTTCATTATTGATTTCTTATCTGGCATATTTTGTATTTTGAGATTAAATTGTTATCAATTGGTATCAGAGCCATGCCCCAAGCATACCCATGTCGAGAAATCACCCCGTGTAGAATAAAAATGTTTGGAGCATGGAGACGAAAATTTGTGGTAGCTTTACCAGACTGGCGGTGTACTCTCAGGAGAATAGGAGTTTGGTTTGGATGTGAGCTAAACAAATTGACTAGCGGTGTACTCTTAGGAGAAGCGGAGTTAGTC
The DNA here is from genome assembly GCA_037832685.1 of Sicyos baderoa. Classification (NCBI taxonomy): domain Eukaryota; kingdom Viridiplantae; phylum Streptophyta; class Magnoliopsida; order Cucurbitales; family Cucurbitaceae; genus Sicyos; species Sicyos baderoa. Next base: position 48,407 of record JBBMEF010004335.1, on the reverse strand, counting down.
GGATATAATAGTCGTTGCGAAAATTCGATCTCTACATCTAGACGGATTGACTATTTGAGGGGAGGCTCGATCTTTGTTCGAGGGAAAGGTTGAATCCTCGGGTGCCGAATCAAAAGTTGAGCCCACTGGGAGGCTCGATGGAACTTTGTTCGAAGGGAGAATTGTGGAGATTTCAGTAAGGTTGTCATCCTTATCAATTATTATCATGATGATGGTGCTATTAATTATTTGGTTTGGTGTTAAATCCATTTCTAATAAATTAATACATGAAATACTCAATAATTTTTATTTTTCTCATTAATTGGTAGAAAATAAAATTAATTTGAAAAGTATAAAATTGTATGGCTTATTAAATAAGATTTAAGTTTTTTAAATACAAATTAAAAAAAATACCGTAGATAGTTTATAAAACAAAAATGAAATTTATAAACGAATTTAATCTAGTTATGTCATTGAGATATGATGCCATTGAGATATGATGCCATTGATGCGTGTTCACTGTTCAAATTCTATGATCCATGATTTTTTACTAAACAAATTAAAAATTATAAGTTTCATAGGATCCTAATAACCATGACTTTGTGTACTAAAAAAAAAAAAACCATGACTTTACACTTTTGAATTTCATAAATACTGTAATGTATAGATAAAAAACAAAATGAAACTTATATTTTTAAACAAAAAAAAACAAAACAAATTGACTAAAATTTATTTTAACCTTAAAAAAGAAAAAGAAAATAATTCGTGTGCTTCCTTGTTTCCCCACCCATTTGGCGGCAGTCGCAGCCCCACCCCTGACGCAACTGGTTTCTTTCATTTCTCTGATCTTACCGCCGTCGTTGTTAGTCGCCGGTCGTCGGTGCGCTCCCACCGCCACCTTCTGCAGCCTCGCCACCATGGGTCAGTTTTCTTCGCAGTCCCTCCGTCTTTTGATTACTCTGTCCAGATTAAGATTTTTGTTTCTATTTTTTCGTTATTTTCATTACTTGGATTCAATTAAATTTGAAACCATGCCCAACCCAAGATCAAAACGAGATCTCAAATCATTTTAGATCATCAAACTCAATTTCATTATTCATACCAATCAGAAATGCCTTCCAGATCCAGGGTTTCCAAACAGATGCTAAGTTTGAGGAAATCCTTCTGAAGATTGGGTGATAGAGGGAAAATGGCAGCTGAATTCGTTGAAGCAGATAACGCAGAAGCCATCATCACTAGAATCGAGCATAAATCTCAAAAGATTGAGAGCTTACTTAAACAGTAATGAATTATATCTATCTGTTCTTTGATTTACAAGATTTAAATCTATTTAGCTCCTCCTGACTTTCCCCTTTAATATTTGGAAATGCCTCAATTAGTAATTTGCTTTTTTCGTTAAGGTCTAAGCCAATTGAAGCTCTAAAAACTGCTCTCGAAGGTTCGCCTCCGAAGACTCGAGATGAGCGCTGCAAGGTAATCACTTTAATGTTTTTCTACATCATGGTTTATTTTTTCCTTGCAAGATCTGATAAGTTGTTGTGGACATTACTTATTAAATAATTTGTGGGTAATCAGAGAAGTCTACAGGGAAATTACTGTAGGTTTTGGATGATAGTCATTTTCAATAATCAGTTCTATGTTTTATGCTTTTTCTACATTTTCTCGATGATGGGGTCAATCAGAACATGCTGGAAGTTGTTGTATGTTTCGAAAGTAGTCTGTTATTTGCTTGCAGCTGCACAAAATGAATGGACATGCTGTTATATTTTGTGGTTATGTGTTTTTGGTCTGATTAACTTGGGGTAGGATGAATAAATCTGATGTCATTATTTGGACTTCTGCAGTCAGCAAATTGGATTGTGGTGCATAGGGCTCTTATGGCTATAAAGGATGTAGATGGGATGTTTTCTTCGTTGGATCCGGAGTACTATGATATCCTAATGAAGTGAGTTTGTTGGTATTTAACTGCTAAGATATCTATCCTTATTTCGTCGTCTATCCTCAGCAGGCGTATGAAGTTGATTATTCTGATATATATTTTTCATTTTTAACAAAAGTTGAATTTGTCTTTCTGTTCTATGAATTTTAAATTCAAGTTGTGCCTTTGGTCCTATGAGCTATGTGAATAGGCATTCTGATTATACATTGAACCTAGCAGATTTCTATTGCAAGGTATGTCCATGTCAATAGGGTATGTGTTAGGTCTTGTTACTTGGAAGATTGGTTTGCTGATCTTCATAACCATTTTGCTAGAAATACCTGGTCGCAGTGTCGCACAATCTCAAGTTAGCAAGTCACAACCAGCCGTTCTCTCAGTAGGTTGCACCACTTTATTCCATTGGACAACTGCCCCTTTTTAGTTTCCCACGAGAAGTTCCGAACTTGTTACCAAAATATTTGCTAATCTTGTATGAAGTCTAAACACCAACAATAAATAAGAAATTAGTAAGGGCGCTAGTCATCCCTAATTGCACCATGAAGTTAAAATTATCTAGTCATGGTTGGTTTCTTCAAGTTTCTTTTGAAGTTAAAATTCTAGCACATAGAATCTCGGGGAGTGATACAAATCAAATAACCATGTTGATAATTTGTAGAATGAAGAAATACAATAAAAGCTAGTATTTAGTAACTTGGAAGTGGAACCTTCCTCTTGGGTATTCTCAATCCTAAACCAACTAAACTATTGCCGCCAACTGAAATTTTTTCTAGTTTATTTATATCGGCCAACTAGGGTGTTTATTCAATATACTCTTTTGTTTCCAAATATCAGAAGACTAGTTTATTTACTAGTGGAATAATGAAATGTTAGATGGACCCAACAAGCGCTTTATAGATCTTTGCAAGGGAGCGCCTTAGAACTACAATTTTGAAAGCTTTTATGAACCATTCTCTTTTTCTGGTGATAATACGAACCTAATTCATATCCTGTAAATCAAGTACCCTCCCAAGACTTCTCAACAGCAACTTGGAAAAACAGTTTATGATCCTTCAACGTCTTTCCTTTTCTTTACCCTTGTCTCAAGGTTGGTTATCAGATATATTTCCTTCATCATCAGCCACTTTTTTTTTTTAAAGAACTCTATGCCTTTTCTTCTTTGATCCAAAAACCTTTTTCCTTGTCATATAAATTTTCTGTTTCATGATGAAATTCTTCAAATTTCTCGTTCAGCGTTGGTGGATCATATATTTTCCACTAGAGGGTTAAACTTGAGTATACTTGGTGTGATTTTATCAATTAAAAAACATGTTGCTTGGCCTTCAGTTTCAAAAAAGCTGTAGGTGGTTCCAAAGTTAAAAAATTATGGTCTCGAAGGTCAATTTTATTGTTTCCCTTTGACCATTAGGCTAATGTAACTATGCAAGGTGTTGTTGTTTTGTTTCCATATGTTTTAGACCTTATAACTGTTTCACATGGCAATTGGACACTTAATTACTCGAGTTGAGTATAGTAGGATTATTCATTTAGATTCTTGCATTTTTGGATTTGTTTAATATTGTTTTCAAGTTCGGTATATATAGGCTGGTTTGTTTTTAATGCGCCACATCGAATTTTCATCGATCTTCCTGGCTGTTTTGTTGTTTCTTTGTAGTAAGGGTTTTGCCAAAACTTGAGCATTGATGTGTATATATTTACAGGTACTTGTACAGAGGTTTGTCAACTGGTGATCGCCCCACATGTGATCAGTGTCTCAGGATACATGAAAAATTGACCGAAAGGGCTGGTTTAGGCTGCATTCTCCGTTCCCTTGCCGATACTATCAACACAGTTTGATTTTGCTTAACTTTACAGATAAAGAACATTGTGTGCCTTCCCCTCTTCGGCCGATGTCGAAAATCATGCTATTTCTCTCAGATGTATGAAAATTGCTGTCAGAGCGTGTTTGTGTTAAACTAAGTTGAGTAGCCTTCTATATATGTTGCATGTCATAAGAAAAACACAGGTTCTAATCTTCATTATATTTTAAGAAAGTTTTTGTTATTTGTTTGGTTGGACTGGAGAATGGATCAGGAAATATTGTTTATTTCTTCAATCGTTTTTCATAATCACTCTACTTGTAAGAATTTCTTTCTGATTTTTTGAAATATCGAGTCCCAATTAATATCTCTCAAATTTCTAAGCTCAATATTATTCACACATCTGCAAGTTACTTAACTTGAACCTGTGCCAACATAGCTATAACTAACAACACTTTGTTGTCCAATAGTCTTTTTGCTTCACTAAAAACACCAACTTCAAACCAGGACTTGGGAAATTGAGCCAATTGTAACACCAACCTCTAGTATAGTTGAGGTTATAAGCTGATTCAAATACTCAACTACGTAAGTTCAGTATTCCTAATTTATAGGATTCTTAGGAGTATAACAAAGAAATAATATCTTCTCAATTTAAAAAAATCTTGAGTTATGAAGTTAATAACTTCATTACATTCCTAACTAACAGATGTAGAAACCTGTCATTTAAAAAAGACTCATGTTTTTCTTTCTTATGTCAAATTTAAATAAAAAATGTGGCCTCGTTTGATAATCATTTAATTTTTTGTTTTAGTTTTGAAATTTAAATCTACTCTTATTCAAAATTTCTACATTGTATTCTACATTTTCTACAATATATCCATTTTTCTTTAAAAAAAATACATGTAAATGATAATCAACTTAAAAAAAAAAAAAATTGAAAGCTTTTTTCTTGTTTCTAGATTTTAGTTTGTTTTCTGTAAATATGAAGTGAGAAAAAGTGTGGTAACTTAGTTATTATAAACTTAAATTTCAAAAATCAATAACAAAAAATCAAACGGGTGAAAAGTTAATTTGGGGCGAACAGATAGCGGTAAGCCCAGATGAGATGAAGTTGGGCCGAATCCGTTGTTCCAGTGATCGAAAGGAGCGATCAATCTACAGAAAGCTCCATTTTTCAGTCTTCTCTGGAGCCATCATTCTTTAGCTTTGCATCAGCCGGCGATGGGCACGGTTGAAGTTGTGGTGGCGCAAATCCAAGGGCTGTCCAGCACCGCCGGCGACATCTCACGCCTCCACACTCTTCTCAAGCAATCCGAAGAATTGCTTCTCTCCGACGCCGCTCGTTTGCCTTCTGCATTAGCTCAACTCGACGCTTCCAAACATTCTTTAGGATTTCTCTACATTCTGTAAGTTTTTCTCAATTTTCTATCTGGGTGTTGTTTGTTTCCACAAATTAGGGCCTGCCCATCATGTATCTTGTTCTACTATTGAAGATTCGTCCTATTTAATTACTGAATATTTAAAGTTAAGTTCATTCATTCATGGGTTTTGAACTTTGACCTCAAAGGAGCTTAGTTTGGAGATCCTAAGTCTCTTACAGGTTGCCCATTACTAATAAAATGCATCTGATATAATCCTTTACCATTTTAATTACGGAATATGATTTCATTTCCTACGAGTTTCCTTACATCCGAATGTTATAGGGTCGGTATATCCACAGGTTGTAGGGTCAGTTAGTCAAGGTGACAGTCACATATTAAAAAAAAAAATACTGAATATGATATGTATAATGTTTTCTTTAACTATAAATATGTATATATATTTGCAGAGAGGCATGCACATCTGTACCAATTTCACAAGAGCAATACAGTTCAACTGCTCTGACTATTTCACGGTTTATCTCTTCTTGTAACCCGGAGCAGATTCGTTTAGCGCCTGAAAAATGTAACCATTTGTGAAAAATCAACGTTATTGCTACTAAATTGTGTGATTACTGCTCTCTGGATTTTTTACTACCTATTCTCACATTCTGCTGATTGTGCAGTCGTCTCTGTTTGCAAGAGGTTGAAAGATCAGGTTGTATTACTTGAGGCTCCAATTCGAGGGGTGGCTCCTCTTCTCACTGCTGTTCGAAAACTCCAGACCTCTTCAGAACATTTAACCGCTTTACACCCGGAATTTCTTCTTCTCTGCTTATTAGCCAAATGCTACAAAACTGGAAGATCCATATTGGATAATCATATTTTTGAGGTTGATCGACCAAGAGACCTGTTTCTTTATTGTTATTACGGGTGAGTTGCTTTTCTACTTCATGGTATTTTACCTTCTTGGTTGAGATGCATTTTATTATCTTCATGTTCTTTGTCAGCTTTGTTATTCCAGAAGCAACAAATTATCTAAGCTCGTTGTAAATTATGACAAATCTATCATCTTCTTAGTGACATTGTCCTTTTAATAAAATGTGATAATTTGATTTTATGAGATCATTCATATGCTGAGATTCAATTGTGTCTTTCTCTGTAAATAGGGAATTTCTGATGATATTTTTCTTATGTGACAGGGGGATGATATGCATTGGACTAAAGATATTTCCTAAAGCAATTGAGCTTCTTCTAAATGTTCACCATCTAATTAAACTCATTCTTTTGATACTATTAAAATGAATCTATTTAACGTTTTTTGGATGATCTGAAAACCATTACCCATATTTTTGTTACAGGTTGTAACTGCTCCAATGCCATCAATGAATGCTATAGCTGTTGAAGCATACAAAAAATACATTTTGCTCTCTCTCATTTACAATGGACAAGTATGCTATTATTTCTATCTGATTTATTGCTAGTTTTTATTATTGATTGTAAGGCCTCAAATATTTGGCCACGAGAAAGGAATTTATGAATGTGTTTTTTTAAAGATTTCGTCATGTTAGCAGTATAAAATCAGAATTATAATACTGTATATTTGTCGAGTGAGATCTTATCATTAATAAATATTTCTAAATCTCCTTTTTAAAAAACTTTTTATGACTCTACTATCTCCATGTTTGTCACCTTTCTGTTGGTAACTTCTTATGGACCAAGAGTAATTATCCACTTAACAAGGATGCAAACTGTGTGATCATCATTGGATCTTGACTAGCTGTGCAAATTATCTTAATATTTGTTTTATAGAATTTAGAAATACTTAGCAGCATAAAGGGGTTCTAGCTGCTTTTAGTTTTGAAGTCACTTAGTAAGCTTATATGTTCTTGTGATTCTAAGGAGACTAATCTGCCTCTACATGCATCTGGTGGCAGTTTTCGACCAGTCTTCCGAAGTACACTTCTTCAGTAGCCCAGAGAAATTTAAAGAACTTCTGTCAGGTACTGAAAAATTCAAGTGAAGAGCTTCTCTTTCTTCATGGACTGATTACATACTTAAGATACATTTATTTTACTGTTTGATTTGAACAAAATGCGAGTTTACCTCGTTTTAAAAGTGCAAGAATCTATGATCATTTTTGGGTTTGGTTATCAAATTTCAAAATTAAGATCAATCATCAACGGTAGGATGCATCTAGATTTGCTTGAAATGAGAAATTTTCTTTCAGGATAACTGAATAAAGATTCCATGTATTAGTTCTCCTTATTCAATGGCGGTTATACAAATGCCATAAGTGATGCAATTCTTTATTGCAGTTCTGAAAATTTTACAATAAGGCTCTCGAGATAGATGTTATCTAGAATGTATTTCGGTGGAGCACAATCTTGTTTCTGATTGATTTTTGCAGCATTATATTACCTGGATAATGTAAATAAATTTCTTTAAGAGTGAATGATTTGTTGCTGGGTTTATTTTGGTATAGTTTTGCAATCAAATTTACTGATGGGTTGAAATGATAATGTACGACCCGATCCAGCAAGTGTCATGTCTATGCTACTTGTATTTATTGTCTGTTTGCTTTTCTACAGCCCTACATTGAACTGGCAAATGGTTATAGCACGGGAAATGTTGACGAATTAAACACCGTTTTTCAAACAAACAGGGAGAAGTTTGAAAGTGTAAGAATTTAAATTTTCACTATACACTCAATCAAATATGCATGCAGAGAAGAGACCTTGGTTATTTACATCTTGATTTGTCGATTTTGGGTTCTTCATATGAATTATTGTTGGTGTTGATTACCAGGACAACAATCTTGGACTTGTAAAGCAGGCCGTTTCGTCTCTGTACAAGCGCAACATTCAAAGATTGATGCAGACGTACTTGACCCTTTCTCTTCAAGATATAGCCAATACTGTTAAACTCAACAGTCCTAAAGAAGCTGAAATGCATGTGCTACGAATGGTAATTTCATAATTGCAGGATTAATCTATTAATCAACCTCCATTTCTAGTAATATCAGTTTTTGGTACAATTTTAGATCCAGGACGGTGAGATTTTTGCTATGATTAATCAGAAGGATGGAATGGTCAGATTTCTAGAGGATTCTGAACAGTACAAATCGTGCAAGATGATTGAGCATATTGACTCGTCGATCCAGAGGTATGATGTTTGAAACTGAATGGTAGTAGGATGAACATATGAAATGTTGGGAGTTGATATATATTTATATGAGAAAACCGGCATAAATTGTATGTTATCGTGACAATGCATCCTTACTCCCTAAACACGAGTGCCCTCTTTTTTTCCTTTGACAACATGTGGGGTGGGAGAATCAAACCTCAAATCTCAAGGTGGTGAGTTTTTTTTTTGGAAATCGAAAAATCGAAGCCTTGCTCCATTATACCAGGGTAATCACATCTATCTCTAGACTAGGCTCTGAGAGACATCAAATGAATAGAGATACGGAAGGTGTTTACAAATAAAGGTTGTTAGTACAAGTCTTTATACCAATTGAGTCATGCTCGCAACACAAGTGCCCTACTTAGACTTGTACCTGTTCTTTCAACTTGAATCTTCATCTTACTATATGAGAAAACCGAAATAAAAATTGTATGTTATGATCTTACTGCCTTGAGATTTGTGGCAAGATAAGCATGGCTGAATATATTCTCGTTTAGGTTTTTGCATACTTCATTGTTCGTTTCCTTTCTTCTTCTGTTTTGACAGCATAATAACGCTTTCGAAGAAAATGACTGCTATGGATGAAAATATATCATCTGATCCTCTGTATCTAGCAAAGGTGAGCATCTCCAAATCAAAATCTTAAATCCAAATTGTAGATAGACAACCTAAAGTTTTTTTTTTTTTTATAATTTTCAGGCTGGAAGAGAGAGGCAGAGATTCGATTACGACGACTTTGATTCTGTTCCTCAAAAATTTAATATTTGAATGGATATCTACTCTACTCTATAGAACAGAGAATTTTGAGAATTGTTCCAAGAGACAGAGACTGTGTATGGTTGTAATCCATCCTCTTTTCTTATAAACTAATTACATGTTTGCACTTTTTTTAAGTTTTGGAAAACCCCCTAAATTTGTATTTTTATTAGAAAAACCCCCCATTTTTCATTAGTGGTTTGGCTAAACTGCAACTTTTGATCTTATGTTTTGAGATTGTTCGAGGGTTGAATGACAAATTATCTTTGTGATATATACATACATATATATATATAGATTAAAATAAACAAATGGTGTACCGCCCATCGCATGGAGTCTAATTTTTTTATGTGTGTTTGGGGCACCAATTTGGTTATAATAGATGAAGGATTATGATAACCGGTGAGTTATGATAAGCGGTAGATTATTATAAATGATGTTTGGAGGAGGTTATTATAACAAATGTTATAATAAATGGTGTTTGAGGAACTGGTTATTGTAACAAAAATAATGTGTAAAGTTTAAATAAATGGACACACAGATTTAGATAAACTGGCACGTAGGTTTAGGTAACCACCGATTATAATAAACAATAGAGCAAATATGAGTTAGATTATCATAATCAATCCGGTCGTTTATATTAACGGGCCCAAACACACCCGAGGCTAAATTCAAGAATGGGTTATACATACTTGTCCCGTTGAATTAAATCACTGCTCACTTTTGTTGGACCGAGAATGATTTGTTTATTTATAATTTTGTAAGAAGATAGATTTAGAAGATATATTTTGTAAAATCTTTTTAATTTAATTTGAAGAGATTCCGTCATAATTTTTTGTTTTTCATTTTTGAAATTTAAACTTATTTACACCCAATTCTTTTTATAAAATTCTTGAAGGAACTTTTTATTTATTTATTTTTTTTTTATTTATTTATTTTTAATTTTGTAGTTTTTAAAAACATCAAAAAAAAAAAAAAAAAAAAAAAATCATATGTTAGAGTGGTGGTTCTAGACTTAATTTTTTAAAAATTAAAAGATTGTCAAACAAGCCAAAATGAGATTTGGAAACTTTAGGCAAGGAATTCGTGCGTTTTAAAAAAAAAAATTAATGATACGCTCAATATTCAATTCATTGTGCAGGCCAGTATTCATGTTCTTCGATCACAGATCCATCAAATAATACTTTTTTGTAATTAATTACCATATAATAAAACATACTAAATCATATAAGCAACAATTACCTAGCCCAAAAAATGCTAATTGTAAAAGGTCATCTATGAAAAACAAGTCAACTGAGTATCTCAGTACCATAAGCTTAAAATTTTAACTTGGTTCTCCACATATCTCCTACGACCTGCCTCGGCTGTGGGTTCTCGGGTCCCCGGTCCCGCTGCCCCGACGTGAAGTACAAGTATCCATCCCAAAAACCAGCTAATGTTGTCTTTATGCGGTAAGGAAGTTTTCCAATCACTGACCAATTCTGCATTGGTAGGGGAACAAAAAACCAAGATCAACACATAAACAACATTGTTTAAATAGAGTTTCATCCAAAGATAAACAAGTTCATACCAGCGTTTCCAAATCGAATCGGAATACCTCCCCAACCAAGATCATCCGTTTGGTAACCGAGTGCTTTTCCGTTGTACCACCAGTGATGATAAGAGAATTATTGACGATGACCCAAGCAAACTCAATATGAGAATCGGGTTTTGGCATGGGAGTTAGTGTTTTCCATTTCATTTCATCGTCCAGCATGTAAACATCACCATAAACAACCTGAAACATTTAAAAATAGATTCTATAAAGGATCAACCTAACTTATTTTTAGTTAAAGATTCAAACCTAAGACATCTTGATCGAGAATACATGTCATTACCCAAAAGGGTTACCAGAATGATTTCCAGTTTGAAATGAAATAAGATGAGTTGTAAAAAGAAATGAGCACCAGAAATACAAATTTGTAATAATCATCACTGGTTGTAAGGACTAAGAAGAATACATGTCATTCGCTACGCTAAGCTCGCTTTCGCATCATCCTAAACTACTGATATTAGGTGAACATTGAAAGAAAGTGATGTATGTCTGCCTATGTTAGTGCTTCAAGATAATTCAACATTTGGCCTACACATGCACTCATATGATAGCTTATCAGCTAACCAGACACAACTCACAACAAACTCTTAAGCTAAAATCCAAATATACCTCATGTCTACGGGAGCACTTAAAAATAGGTGAACCAGGTTTAGCCATAAAGTCGCCTTCCTGACCACCGATAACAAAAAGGCGATCGTTGACCACAACACACGCCCTGGAGAATGTCAAATTGGTACATTGGAATAAGTTAGAGAAATATTTTGTAATATTTGGAATGCTACTGTCTCTGTGAACAAAATTTTGATAAAAATACACAAAGGGTTTCCCAAAACCTGTGCGGTCCTCCACGGGGTATGGGCACTTCACTCCGCCACTTCTTCTCCAACACTTTTCCGTCTTTTACAGCAATGCTCCAGTGCTCCAATCCAGGTGTGTGGCGATTCTCCTTGCTACCACCCATCACATGGAGTCTTCCTCTCCATAATTGCGTTGCTGGAGCATACCTGCAAACTATCGTGTTAAAAACTTAACTTGAGATGTCAACATTTTTTCAATCTTACAAGTTTTGTACTGAAAGCTTAAACATCACAAAAAAAAATTCAGTCTGTTCAGATAATAAACTCTAATCAAGAACCAATTGCCATCGTATAAGCCGGTGCGTAACTCTGTACCAATCTTTCAAGTCTTGTTATTTTGATTTGCAATCTCAAGTTGTTCTATTAGAACTGCAATTTATACTATTTCAAATACACATTTAAACAAGCAGAAGGTCTAAGCGAATATTATAGGTAATGTACCCAACCTTCTAAGAAGTCAATCAATTCTTCTGCTCATCGGTTATCACTTATGAAGAGTTAAAAAGTCAAGCTTATAAAGTCATGTCAACTAAATCTAAACATGTGAAATCCATCTGTTCCACTATGAATTATAAACTCGCTTTCAAAAACCATAACCCTATAAACCAAAGTTTATATTCCATTTATGTGTACGAATGAATGCTTCACAATCCAAATTTCATAAACAAGCTTTTAGTTAGGATGTAATAAGTAGATCACACATGGATGAAAAAGATACAATCGCAATGCAAGGAACTAACCACCAAATGTTGTTTTTAGCAAGGATGAGAATTCAAACTCATGCTCTCTTGGTCATGTGCTCACACTTATGCCATTTGAGCTATTGCTCTTGTTGGCATAAGCCACCAAATATTTATTTTTTTTGGATAAGATAAACCACCAAATATTTAAACAGATCAAATAATATACTATTCGGGAAACACTATGAGGACAATAATAATTGATGAAAAATTTTGCCTAGTAAGAGCATATAACCTTCTATGAGAATAACAAAATGCTTCATACTTCCTAGAAAAGTTGCATACCTAGGAGCGGGTAATGGAGGCATACTATTCCACTTCTTTGTCTCAGTGTCAAGCACAAATGTCTGCGCAGTAGGCCCTCTACATTGCGGTCCATATTGTCCCGACACCACATAAATGTATCTACCATCACTTGCTACTCCTAAATGTGAATGCGCCATCTCTTTCGGCATATCAAACTTTCCAATCCATGTATTATCGGTGAAATTGAACATGTCAACATGAGAATGCACCTACAAAAAGAATACAACATCAATAATGTAGTGTTGCGGCTAGAGCAAATAATGATGACCCTTTAAACACCCTAGCACGATCAATCTAAAGAATCTGAAGTATTTTGGACGGTGAAATTCCTTAAATGGGGGATTCGAACCTGCAAACTCTCGGTCGAGAAAACATGCTAAGTACACCTAAAATCCTTTATTGATAAAAATCAAAAGACCAGTGATCAATTCATAGATAAACCTAAACACACTCACAATGCTTTAAACGATGGTAAGAAAAAACTTCTTACATAATTGATAGTTCCATATCCTGCCAAGACGTAAAAGACATTCTTAATCTGAATCGCGGCTCCATCAAGACGAGGCACAGGTGCTGAAGGAATCTGCTCCCATTCTAAATCAGGTGCAGGTAAATCAAAACAGGTTCCAAGCATATCAATCTTCTTTCCATGTACAGTAGGCGATTCCTAAAAAAACGAGTTCCTAAGATCAACGAAGTTCAAAAATCGCCAATATAATTCAAAAAAAAAAAAAAAAAAAATCGCAGAAATCTAACCTTGCTAACATTGCGAGTGGATGTATCTGGTAGAACTAAAACCCTAGCTGTGTCGATCGCCCAATTCGATGAAATGGAGAAATAGGAAGAGGAAGATGATGATGCCCAAAGCAAATCTGCAATGAGAGCGGCTCCGAGAAGGCCGGCACAAGTGATCAGAAGCACTAATTTCTTTGTAGAGGAAGCGCTCTTTTGATGAGTTCTGCTCATTTTTCATCAGAAATGTGGAAGCAGCCATGAGAGAAGCAGAGAAGAAATAGAAAGAAAAAGAGAAACAACAACTCGGGCACCGCTGGTTTAAGAGCCATTCTGCGCAATTGCCGCACACAGATTTATAGTTTTTGGCGAACCAAAATCGGTGGAAATGGGCTTTATATTTTATTTTATTTTTGGGGAAATTAAATTAAATTATTTTCCCAAATATACTTTTAAAAGATTTTTTACATATAAATTGGGAAATAAGATTACAAATATGGAATAAGAGATGTGTCTGTTTAACTGATTTAGAGCCAAACAATAAAACTATCATGACAGATTTAATAATTTACTATTAAAAGGTTTAATGTTAGAATTTGTTTTCTTCAATAAACTTGATTTTTAAAAATAAATAAAAGAATTGTTAATTATATAATGACTAGATTAATTATAAATCTTTGTGACACTTACGTAAAATTAAAGTTCTCCTACCCATATAAATTTATTTTATAAATATAAATATTGAAAAGTTAAAAAAATAAAATAATGTATCTAGACTGGTTTGGTTCAGTATGTACATTCAATTTTCTTTTTATTTGCTAAGAGGTTACTGTCCAAAATTATTATTTTTTAATTGAACCACATGAAGATTTTTTTAAAAAAATTATTAACTCATATTTTATATCAATGAACTCGCTATATTCAATTTTTTTTTTTGAAACAAGCTATATTCAACTTTTTAATTGTTCTTTTTGATATTCAAACCTTTTAATTATTAGTTTGATAATGTGCATCGATTATTAGTATATAAGAAAATTATATCTAATTTTGATAATAAACATTTTTTTAAAGTTATATTCTCGATTACTTTTAAGAAAAATATAATAATAAAAATGCACTTACAAGGTTAGAAATACCAATCAAAATTTTATAATCATCATAAAATCATGTCCAATTAGAAAACATTAATTGTATTTTAAATTTAAGATTAGATGGTAGGTTTCGATCCCACAGCAATTTTCTATATTTGAGTCAGCATCTCATACCTATAAAATACATGTATAAAATAGTAAATCTCAAAAATGGTTTTTCTTTAAAAATGATTTTATACCTATTAGGTGATTTAAAAGTTACATTTAGTAGTTACCGCAAAATTATTGATATAGTTAATCATTTGTTTAACTTTAACCGCCTTTGTCATTATAGAATGGTTTTGTTAGTAATAACAATAATTACCGTTGTTAAAAAATATATATATAACTATTATTAAAAAAATAACAATAATTAAAAGATTAAACTATAAATTTAATTACCGTTGTATCACAACTACATTTGATATAAAGATGGTTGAATTTGAAAAAATAATTAATAAGATTTTTAACTTTTAAATTCGTCTTTAACAAGTTTATAACCAAATATTAAATTAATTCTTGAATTTTCAATTTCATGTTCAATAGGTAAGTGTCATAGGTTTTGTTTTTTCAACATACAATTTCTTTTTGAGTTCATTAATATTTGAAAGAGCATAATTACGACTAATGTCATGGAACAATATTTGGATATTGAGGAAATTCGTAGAAAATTAATTCATAAGTAGATGACCACCATAGATTGAACCCCATAATTACTTTATGCACCAAAATGCTCTCTTTAATCAATTGAGCTATTCATAATAGTTAGAATTATATTTCTTTTGACTTTAAAAACTTACAATTTTATTAACAAATAATTGATAAGTTTGTAATAAAAATAAAACTGTCAACTAAGTAACTTTTGCGAGCTAGACACAAAATTAAAAGTACCAAAGTTAAGACATTGAAATCACGAAATTCATTGGATTCAAAATTAAAAACACTCGAATTTATTAAACACGACCTATCAACATTTATAAAGTGATAAATAAGAAATTATAATATTCAAAATTATCTTTAACATTATTTGTTTAAAAAAAAATTAAATATTTCTAGAAATAAATAACCAAACATCACGGAAAATAGTGTAGATGAACTTTCAACAAAACAAAAACCTGCCATAAAAGAGTAGGACTCCAATATTGTGTATAATCAGCGGTGAGTATCAGTTCGAGCTTTAAATATAGTTGATTTTTTTTAATAAAATAAAATAATAATGATAAAAAGTAAAAGTAAAAGTAAAAAAGCGAAACCTTATTATTTTGAAGAGAAAACTAGAGGTAAAAAAGAAAAATTATTGAAAGGAGTTATTACAATGTGGCTCTTAATAACTATTGTGGATAAAAACATGCATGAGCCAAAAAAACAAATTTGGCATTGGGTTGGGAGGGGAAAATATAAGTCCTTGAGGATCCAAACAAAAGTCATCAATCTCAAGGAGAGTTTCTAAGTCAAGGAGATTAATTTGGTGATTTTGCTAAGTCACCCATTAATTATTGTATATTGACCCATTAAGTAGGTAGTAGTAGTACTAGTTTCATTGTTTTTCTAATTTGCATTAAGAGATCATTCCATCCAAGTGTGTTCTTTTTGGTAATTGCTTGGTGATCCCTAAACCCTAAACACTTCTACCTCCCCTTATTACATACTTAGCCTACTTAATTTACACTTTCAACTGCCAAACACCCTTCTTTTTTACTTCTCCCTCCATTATGACCTGCAAAATTATTGTAAGATCGATGATGATTATTATTATTATTTGTTTGTTTAGAAATGGAAGGTTCAAACACAGAATTATGTGCATTTGTCAATAGTTTCTACATATTCATATAGATTTAAATGTTTAGTACATAATGCAAACCCTCAAATGTTTTTTACTGAGTAATTTTAATAATAAAGAGGTTACAAGTTCAATATTTCATTAACAAATTTGTTAAAGAAAGATAGAAGCTAAATCCAATTGGAAGCTACCACTTTTGAAGTAATCATATCAGTTCTATAATTCAAGCGAATGAGAAAAAACTAAAATGAATTATTCTTTCAAAATAACTCTATATGTGGAAGTCAATCTCAAGAATAGTGAGGAAATTCGATTATTCCAAAATTTTGAAAAAAAGTAGAACCCAAATACACCTAAATTTTAGCTCATGTTAGACTTCCCCATAAAAAAAAAAAAAAAAAAAAAAAACCATACCCAATTGTTTTTAAGCAAATCAAAATCTAAATTATTCCTACTTTAATTATTATTGTTATTATAGAATTAAGGATACCTACTATTGTAGTACTTGGTTTTTAAAAATAGTTAATGTAATTCGAATTTAACAGCTTTATTTGATGCTTAATTTTTTTGGTTAATTATTGTTTATTCTAGAACAATTAACAAAAAAATAGTTTGATAATATTTGGTGCAATGCTGCCAAACAAAAACACAATGTCTCTATCATATATTGGAAGGCAAGTATTTGAAAGAGAGTTTTGGTTTCATAAGCAAAATGAAACAAAAAGTAATTATTTTGATTGGTACCTCAAATATTGTTGTTAATCAAAATCCTCTTGAAGCAAAGGAGCTAAAGTGAGGGCAGCTTTGACGTCTAATTTCCATGCAAATCCTCCACCGTCCATTCTCCACGCATCGCACGGCACCAATTTCGTGTCCTTCTCCATTTCCGTACCCCGTTTGAACTGCAGCTTTATTTGGCACGTAAATACCCTCTTCAAATAATCCCGTTTCGGAATATCCGAAATCACTAACCTCACCCCTACCTCCCCCTCACAGTCCCCACTCCTCTGCCTCACCATCCTCCTAAACGCACCGTTTAGCCACTCCACTCTGTCTGAACCGTCCGATACAAACCCCGGACACGTGTCCTCTTCCAGATTCTTCATCCTCTCCTCGTCCGTACACCCTAGCTCCACCTCCTCCATGCATGCGTCTGTCACGCATTCCACCGTCACCCACAACTCACGTTTCGGATCTAACCCCGAAACCACGTCGCTTTCTTTCCTCCCAACCGCCGTTAAATTCCTCGATCCGCCGCCGCCGAACTCCGGCAGCAGTTCCAGCGTCGTCGTCGCCGACGTCACGGCGACTTGTTCGGCGGTGCCGATTTTCTTCCTCCTGTTATATCTTCTAACCCTAACGTACTTTCTCTTCATCCTAGCTCTGGACATCGACGCGTGTTTACTCTCCGCCGACGAGGCGCCGCCGGCGACGGGCTTCGGTGCGATCGGCCGGAATCTCATCGGTATCGGGTTGATCCGATGCGCCGCTTCACCGCCGTCCATAACGTACGAAAAAGAAAACGGCAAAATTGCTAAACCGGAGTGTTTTGGATTTGGAATGTGACGGAGAGAGTTTTCATGACGAACATAGAGAGATAGACGGAAAGAAAGGACAACAAAACAAAAGCAAAGGAAAGAACAAAAACAAATCTTAAACTTAAAATATTATTTTCATCCATCTATTTTTAGCTTTCTTCTATTCTCATCCTCATCTTTTACATGTATTTTCAAAAAATCAAAATAAATAATTAACTCATCTCTATTTATAATTTTATTTTTTAAAAAAATTAATTGATTCTTCTTTTTTTTTAGTTAAAAATTAATTGATTCTTAAAATATCATTTTCATCTATATATTTTGAATTTTGTTTTATGAATTCTTAATTTTCAAATGTTTAATTAACCATGATGGGTGACTTTTTTTTTTTAGAACTACCATGATGGATGACTTATAATTGATCAAAGAGGTGTTGAGTGTATTAAGTGATGAGTACAATCCATGATGTCCACCTACCTATAAATTATTTTTTTATGAATTTTCTTGACATCGATATGTCACATGACAATATTTGAGGTGCACGAAAGACGTTGGCTCGGACAATCACGAATATCAAAAAAATAACTTCAAACAAGGACAAGACAACATGTGAATAAAATTTTAAAATGTAAGAGTCAACGATATTAATATATATTTAATGATTCTGAGGCTATTGATTTGGATTCTCTCACTTCAAATTATTTTAATCTTAAAAAAATATATATGATTCTAAAATACATAAATAAAATATGAGTATGTTTTTTTAGAAAAATAACAAAAAATTATTATCAAAAAGACAATTTTAAACTTTTTTGAAAATAGACTAAACCTAACATTTGAAAATGTAGGATTAAAGTGAAATAAAATTCAAACTATATAAATCAAAATGATAGCTTAAATGTACTAATGTTTTGAGTGGCAAAGTTTTTTTTTTTTTTTTTTTTAAGGTTTGAGTTTTAAGAATATGTTATCTTCAAAATCTTAGATTTGAAAGTCAATTATGACAATAATTTGTAGGAATCTCTTTAATTGTGTCTGAACTCTTAATTAGGAGAGCCGATACCAACTTCTAATTATTAACATTAATTAAAATTGGATTGATATCTAGTAATAATAGTAGAAGGTGAGTAAGTTATTGTTTTTCAAAAAAAACATAACAAATTCAAAATGTAAACATGAAAATGATATTTTAACAATAATTTTGTTTAGAAAAAGGACACGTGGTTCTAGGGCTAATAGAGGGGTGGGACCCAAGGGTTCTGTTGGGAAGTGGGGACCACAGTTGAGCCAATAGGAAGTGAGGGAGTGTAAAGCACTGCCGAAAGGTGGGGCACACGTGGCTACGCTTGGACGGAGTGCAATGTTCCGTGAAGCGTGAAAGTGGGAAGCTCCTTTTTTTTAATTGGTAGGTTCCAGAGACCCAACACGTGCTCCTTTCCTATTCGTCCCCAGAAACCGAGTTCATTTCTCCACGCCATTTGGAGCGCGTGTGAGATACAGTTTACTTGATATTGGCGCGTGTTGAGATGCGCGCGTGGAAGAGGGAGGACGCGTGGAGGGTGGGATTTGAAAGAGGATCTATGGAAAAGATTTTAGGAAAAATTGAGAGATTGGATTGGTCCTTTGCACACACCCATGTGCATTTTGCTGATGCTATGATAGTGAAACTTTTTACTTTATTCCTTACAAAATTATTTATCTAAACTTTTCTTTCCCTATCTATTGTTTTATTTATATTTACTCACCTAGATTTAGTTTTATTTACCGTGAAATTAAGTCTAAGGGCATGTTTGACTTTGAAGGGATGAGTTGAGTTGGGTTGGTTTGCCATGAGGAGAGAAGATAAGTGAGATTAAGTTTATGTTTGAGGTAGAGGTGATAATGAAAACTGAAAACCGACCAAACCGAGCCGAACCAAACCGACTTATTGGTTCGGATCGATTAATTAGAAAAGTATTGGATCAATCGGTTTGTTATCGTAGAAAATCGATTTTTTTTGTTCGGTTCGGTTTATGTTTGAAGAACCAACATGAAAACCGAACCGAACCGAGTATATAACTATTTACAAATTAGTGAAAAACCCTACATTGTTTTACTCTCGGAAGTCGTTTTTTGCTGCAAAGTGCAAACCCAAACTTTTGAAGCTTTCTAGAGTTTATTTAATTAAGTTTATTTTTATAAAGTGAAATATACTCATGGTATTGAACATTGGACAAGGGACACCATTTACTTTATATTTAATCTGTTTAGTTTTGAATTGAAGCTTTAGATTTCATTTTACAAATATATTGAAAGAGTAGGGGTGATATTTTAAATCCTCATAAAAAAAACATATATTTCGTTTTACAGTATATATATTTTAGAATTATAGTTATTCTTTTTTTTTTTTTTTTTTTTTTGTAAGAATTAAGAAGGTTTTTTATGTAAAAAAGTGTTAGAACATAAGTCTGTACGGGTTCCTCATTAATTATGAGGCATGGTGGGTAGGTTTAGTCTTCCCTTGTTTTCTTCTCCTTCTCACCTAATCTCCTTCAATTAAGGTGTTTTTTCTTTTCCTTGTTACTGTTGTTAGGTTGTGTATTTTCCTAAGCTCTCCTCTAAGAGAGCTCCATGTTCAATGAAGTTATTAAGCAAGTCGTTAAACATTTCAAACTAAAACCAAAATAGAAATTAAAACCAAAATAACCAACCAAGGAAAAAACACAAAAATTCAATAAGTTACATCAAAATCAAAATCGAACCAAACCGAAAATGAGCCGAACCGAATGAAAACCGAATCAATGATTATGTTCTTTATTGAATATAGGTTTGGTTCTATACATTGAAAAACCGAAGATATTGGTTCAGTTATCGGTTTAACACAAAATCGACGAAAACCGAACCAATATCATCTCTAGTTTGGGGAGGAAAGAAAAGAGAGGTGATAATAAAGTTATGTTTGATGCGATGGAAATAGAATGATTGAAGTTTTTATTTAAATAAAAAAATAAATATTTAATAATTTTTAAATAATGAAATTATGTTTGATAGGATGAGAAGAGAATTGTTGAAGTTTTTATTTAAATAAAAAAATAGAAATTGAGTAGTTTTTTAATATTTTAATATTTAAATAAAAACGTGGGTCCACGCGTGGAGTTAGATAGGAGTTGGGTGGACTTATGAAGTCAATAAGAATAAACATGGGATAAAAGTCAAGCCAAGACATCTTCACCGTTTCTCCTCTCCACAGCCCTAAAATTCACTTTAAATAGGGTTGGTAAAATAGGTATGGGACCAATCCAAAGTTGGTGAAGGTTGGTCTAATAGACGAGTCAACACCAAGGATCGACAAGGTCAGACCGTCCCATAATTGAAGTTTAGCTTAGTGCATTAGTCGAATCTCTATAGGCGAGACCTTCTAGGAGTGCTTGCACGTCTGTTTAACACATGTTGAAGTAAACCTGTGTTTGAACTACAACTTATAATAATCCAAACACATAATCTGAATTACAACAATTTATATCCTAAACATAAATTATTATAACATCTAATAACTCAACCGTCATCTCAAATCTATCTTCTAAGTTTAGTTTCAATATATCAAAACTTAAGTTGGTCCTAAATCTTTGACATCTCATAGAATATTAAGGTTAACCATCATGCATGAAATGTAGTAACAATAATCGAGAAGTTGGTTTGAACAGTCACAAACAAAAATAAAAATTTCTAAGGTTATATAAAATGAATTATCACGAGAACTAAAAATACAGGAACCTACAAAGAAAATGTTTGTATTTAGAATGAATTGATTTTTAGTTCATAGTACGAGAGTTCATCTAAAAATCAATAGATAATAGTATAATAGCTTATATCATTTATCTATGTTTGAAGCATAAAATGATTATGGAGATGGAAACGGTTGTGTATTAGATTAGGCTAGGCCTTGGGCATATCATATTTGGAACTTTTCAAAGTGCACCTTACTTTCTTATATTAACTTTTTTTAATTAACTTCTAGCTTAATATTCTCCTTTTTTTTATAAATAAAATAAAAGCTTAGTATTCTCCACGCCGACAACTCAAATCCGAATATAAATGAGATCAGATGAGAAATGTTCATTCAAAAGAGCTCGTATCAATATATTGTTATCATCATTTATATATTTATGATTTTTTCCTATTTGTATCCCAACACCATTCCTATCTCGATTTCTACCATTATTGAATTCAGAAAGGAAAAGAAAATAATCTCCAC